>CBVK0101910829.1:0-30042 GCA_900067695.1 Picea abies
AAAATCAAATTTGGTCTCTTTATTTTGACGGGTCAAAGTCCAAAGAAGGAGCAGGTGCAGGCTGCATTATTATTGATTCGGTAGGTAACAAAACATTGATTGCATGTAGGTTAGAATTTGAATGTACTAATAACACAACAGAATATGAGGCTTTATTGCAGGGCCTCAGAAAAGCTTTAGACATGAACATTCAAAATTTAGTTGTTTTTGGCGACTCCGAAATCGTGGTAAGACAGGTAAGAGATTCTATCCACTGTCTGTCTCTGCATCTTAAAAGCTACCAATCCAAGGTATGGAATTTAATGAATAAATTTTCCGCTTTCAATATAAATTCTATTCCTAGATTGAATAACTCTGAAGTTGATCTATTAGCTAATGTAGCTTCCAAACTCTTTCCTGCAGAAGGCTTGTCTATTAGCTAATGTAGCTTCCAAACTCTTTCCTGCAGAAGGCTTGTCCCCATATGCATTCTCCATCGAACTATTGTTGAGGCCATCCGTTCCCGACAACATCACGAATTGGAGAGTCTTCGACGACGATCAGCAGATTATTAGCTTCATGCATATGGAAGAAACTTTTCAAGGCGTGGTGATAGACGAATGCACTCACGACGACAATTTGCACGATTTCACGGTAATACCAGATCCGAGAACTCCTGAATCTTCATCAGACATGGTAAATTCGATCCCTAAATCTGTAGTTAGATTAGAGAAATTTTACGATCTTCAAGATAAATTCAAAAAATTGGTCAACTGTAAAACCAATAGTTCCTCGTTATCATATGAAAAAGTAAACTTAGGAACTAATGACAATCCGCAGTGCATTAATCTAGGGGTAGGATGTTCTGAACAAGAAAAAGTTGCATTTATTAAATTGTTTAAAGAATTTAAATATGTTTTTGCGTGGACGTATGATGACCTCAAAACTTTCGACCCTAACATCATACAACACGTCATTCCTATGAAACCCCAAACCTTGCCCTTTCAACAGAAATTAAGAAAAATGCACCCTAAGCTCAAACCGACCGTAAAAAAAGAATTAAATAAGCTCTTGAATGCTAAGATAATTTTCCCTGTTAGGAACATTCAATGGGTTTCTAACCTTGTCCCTGTTCGGAAGAAAAGCGGGGAAATTCGACTTTGCGTCGATTTCAGAAACCTTAATAGAGCGTCTGATAAAGACAACTATCCTGTCCCACCCATGGAACAGATCCTTCAACGGGTATCTAGTTCTGAGAGGCTATCCTTATTGGATGGTTTCTCGAGGTACAACCAATTCCTGATGTCTCCTCCAGACCAACTTAAAACTACCTTCCGCACTCCATGGGGCACCTACACTTATCGAAAAATGTCGTTTGGATTGATTAATGCCGGTGCCACTTTTCAGAGAGCGATGGACATCGCTTTCCGAGGATTAATCAATCAGTCCATCGTAGTTTACTGAGATGATGTTACGGTATTTTCTAAAAACAAAACCGATCATCTAGCTCATTTAAGAGCCGTTCTACAGCGATGTCGTAAATACGGCATTTCCTTGAATCCTAAAAAATCCATCTTTGCAGTAGAATAGGGTAAACTCTTAGGATTTATTGTGTCAAGCAAAGGGATGATTATCGACCCCGAAAGGACTCAATTCATCTCAAAACTTCCCCCTCCTACATCCAAAAATTCTATGCAGTCTTTCTTAGGCCAGATAAACTTCGTTAGGAGATTCGTCCCCAGTTTCTCCGAAATGGTCAGACCTTTGCAGAACCTAATTAAGAAAGACGCACAATATCATTGGAGACCCTTAGAAAATCAAGCTTTTAATGCAATAAAAAAGTCCATAATAGACGCTCCTTCTCTCATGAGCCCTGACTTTTCGCAAGACTTTAATCTCTACACTTTTGCTTCTGACCGTTCCTACGTCGTCGTCCTAACTCAAAAGAACGCGAAAATAATGAAGTACCCATTGCCTTTATGAGCTCTGATTTCAAAGGCGCTGAACTTAACTACCCAGCGATAGATCAGCAAGCCTACGTTGTTTTCAAAGCAGCCAAGCACTTCCGGTCTTATCTTTTGAAATCTAGGACAAAATTTATTGTCCCTTATCCAGCCGTCAGGAACCTGTTAGTGCATAAAGAACTGGGAGAAAAGAGGGCTAACTGGGTTACCTCCTTGCAGGAGTATGACATAGAAATTACCCCATCTCAAATATTGAGAGGCCAAGGGTTATGCAAGTTAGTTGCTGACTCAACCACAGGACAGCAAGAAGAAAACGATAGGTCAAACCTAGGACAGTGCGATCAAAATGTAATCTGTTGTACACAAAACTCTGTCAGTCCCTGGTATGACGATATAAAATTCTGTCTTGAACATGGGTCAGCCCCCCGTCACCTGGATCCCACTAAAAGAAGAGTGTTAAGATTAAAGTCTACCTCCTTTAATTTGGTTAATGGTATTCTGTTTCATCAAAATTTTGATGGCATACTGATGCGCTGTCTTGAGAAAGACGAAGCAGAAAAAGTCTTACTAGAGTTGCATGCAGGAGAAGCTGGTGGTCATTTTGGTGGTGACACCACTGCCCATAAAGTTTTGAGAGCCAGTTATTACTGGCCCACACTTTTTAGAGATGCCCATGCCTTGTGCTGTAAGTGTATTATTTGTCAAAAAGCATGAGGGCGGTTGCAGAAACCAACCTTTCCTTTGCAGCCCGTTTCAATAGATTCTCCTTTTCAGCAGTGGGGCCTTGATATTATAGGTCCAATCAATCCACCATCCTCTCAGCAACATAATTTTATCATAACAGCCACAGATTACTTTAACCGGTGGTCTGAAGCTGCCGCATTAAGAACTATCAACACCAGTCAGGTAATTGCCTTTCTAAATTCGAATATTATCACTCGTTTTGGTATCCCTGACTGTTTAGTGTTTGACAACGCTTCTTATTTTTCGTCTCTTGAGATGAGCGAGTTCGCTTTAGAAAAAGGAATTAAATTGAAGTATTCTGCTAGCTGTTACCCCCAGGGCAATGGATTGGCAGAGTCAACAAATAAGAATCTGATTAAAATCATCAAGAGAACGGTGGCTGAAAACCACAAAAAATGGCACAATGCACTGTTAAATGTGATCTGGGCTGATAGGGTAACACCAAAAACTATTGTAGGTAACTCCCCCTTTTTTCTCGTTTATGGCAGAGAAGCAATTCTGCCACCACACATTCTTCTTCCGTCACTACAGCTATCGTAGAAAATATAAGAAGAAGACTGTCCCCCTTTGGAAAACCGAATTAACGCTTTGATGAAGCTAGAAGAGGTAAGAGCCCAAGCTAAACGTAAGTTAGATCAGCATCAACTAGTGGTCAAAAGCTGGTTCAATTCTAACTCTGCCTCTGATAGGAACTTCGAAGTAGGTGACCTCGTCTTGAAATGGGACAAACCGCATGAGGGAAAGGGAGAGCACATGAAATTTCAGAACTTATGGCTTGGACCATTTTTAATTGTTGAGAAGTTGGGTCCCAGCTCTTTCCGATTGCAGAATCTAGAAGGGCATCTTGACACCTATCCGATGAATGGCCAAGCTCTGAAAAGATATTTTTCTTGATGAAAACTCTTTGTATACTATGTACATATTTTTCTTTTGTTTGCTTTTTCTTTGCTATTTTGGTTTTGATTTCTCCTTTGCGCTTATCAATTTTTGTTTTTGGAAATACACATACCTGCATGCTGAGCTATTCGGACAAAGAAAACAGAAAATTCCTTCACTGAAATGACTGCTGAAAAATTGTATAAACATCAATTATATACTTCTGAAATTTACATCTGTGTTGGCAAAGACTGTTGTTTGAAAGAAGTTAACTGATTTCGATCTATGAGTAAAGCCTGTCACGATCATCTATTATCTTCTTACGATGTCCCTGTTCCTTAAGGGAATGACTCAGAAAGATGTCTCCCTGCCTTAGAAAGTTGGTTCTGTAAACAAACCATCTATGGATCTTAATGAAGGAAAGTTCTAAAAAAATCTGTTGAGGTCTGTAAAAATATGCTAAAATATCATAATTTTCAGCGTCACCCCGCTCAATTATATCTTTAAAAAACAAAATAAATCATTAAAGAGCTGTGAGAAGTGCTTGTAAACCCATCGGGATACTGAACAGGTCTGTTGTCAGCGGGTAAATGCATGCATGACGCCAAGACAACTTCATCGGGGTACTAAACAGGCCTGCTAGCAGCGAAGCAATGTCGGGTATATGAAAATTCGAAACCTCTTAACCTTAAAATGTCCTTCATTCTGAGCTGGAATTTCTGGGCAGGATACAGATATCAGAGTGGGTTAAATGGAAACCCTGTCAAGGCTATGGATGCCTACTGGCAGCAGTGGCCCTGTCAACAGTATTGGAGATTTTATCTTTAATATCGTGGCTCGCTTATCTTAAGACTGTTATCAGTTTTCATCCTTTAAACACTGCTGGAATATTTGATTAATAATGATGTTTAGACAATTTTCTGGTTGTTTTTGAGTTTGAATTATTCCTGTTATCCTAATCTGAATTTGTTCTTTTGGCAGAGATAACTGCTTCTACCAGTGTGTCGCCATTTTTGGCAGCCAATTCGCATTTTTATCTTATCCTTATAAGCTGCCTACACCAGTGTTTTGCAACCCTTTATTTTCATCGCAATCTTTGGAATAAAGAAACACTATTATTTCGCGCATTTGCACACCTGCCTTTGTTCTTGTTTTCACGACTGCAAGCGTGAAAACTTTGATTTCGAAGTCACATTAAAATCGTCACTGGATTATTATGGTCACTCTTGTCTATGTGTTCATTGTGTTTCCAATTTAATTATAGTCGCACAGTTGGCAAGACTCCAAGATCTTTACTCATTTGGCATTTTTTAGTTGTTAATATGACTTCGTTTTTACAAGGCTGTGATGATATCCTTATGATCGAGTTTTTGATACATTGGTGTTTTTATGTTCTATGGTCTTTCATCGATTTCTTTGACACATTGGTTTCCTGAAAAACACATTGACGTTGTGGTTAGACCCTTGGTATAAATCATTTCATACATATTCGATATGATCGAACCCTTGGTGTTGATTTTGAATCATTGTTTTGGTTTTAAAACTATGCTAATACTATTGCTTGCGCAAATGTTTGGTCGACTTACCATAGATTTCATTGATCGTTTGAATGGCATGGTTTTTAACATATGCAATAGTGATTTGAATCACTATATGCGCCATCGGTTGTACGGTGGGAAATGATTGTTTTGCATGGGCTGATCTAGCTCCACCACCTTCGCACATTCGATCATTAATGCCTTCCCCCTATCTCGGGTTAACTCGGTTGATTTCGGGTAAGCCCGTGAGCTATCGACCCTACGTATACTCTGTTCAAACCCTTGCCCGTTCACCCTGCTCACCGTGTGCTCCCATCTATGGCGCCTGTGGTGCACATAGAGCCAAATGGTGGCCAAACTCTGTTGCTATTCGATAATGCCCGTAAGGATTTAGAAAATGGTGGTTGGCTAGTGTTTATATAGAGGTTCGAGGGTTTCAACCTTTCGGTTGCCCAACAATTCTCCCTCACCTTTGACGGGTGTAGGGCTAAGGTCGGAGACGTACAGCTTGAGCTTAATGAGGAATCCATGAGTTCAGCCACAGGACTACCAACGACAGGGCAAAGGTGGTTTAAAAATTCCAAAGTTGACGAGGTGTCGTGGCCTCTCCTTTTCACGTCAAGGATGATTGTTTCCTGTGATAGAGGTATGCCTATCACTACCCTCAAACCCAGGTGGCATGATCTTTTGGTAATTGTTAAACAGTTTGTGACCTGTGAAGGTCGGTATGGCTTGGTATTTCTGTATCACCTCCGGTTATTGATGAATTTTATAGGCTACCCTTTGAATATGCCACATTACTTCTTGCGTAGTCTTTACAAGATGTTTAAGAGATTCAAGCGTGAGAAGGCCGATAGCAGCCTTTTTCATCACGGCTTGATCAAAGTTATTATCGTCCACCATTTGAACCTTCATGGTGATAGTTGGCAAGCCTTCCTATCTAGGAATGGCTTTGCCACTCCCGAGTCTGTCCAAGTGGACAAGGTTGTGGTTACAGAAACTATGGTTGGGCCAGCTGTGCCATTCCATATCCTTCTACCCCCTGTCAAACCCTCGGATTGCCCTGACATAGACCTACCCGATGCCATAACCAACCCGTTTTCTAAAGACAAGACTGAGTTCGTAAAGAAGCCTATGAGGAAGAAAGGTAAGAATGATACTACTGTCAACAGTAGGGGAAACAAAAATGCCTGATTGATATCGAGATACGCTAGGAATAAACCCAAGCCAAAGGTTGACCAAAATCCCATAGTGTTGAGTGAGGACTCAGACTCCGATATTGAACGATTCCTTGTTGAGGAGTATCCCTATTCCCATGGCCTATTCTCTAAGGAACCCTATGACTATGTCTCTAACTTACCCCCGTGCCTCAAAAACGACCCAAACTACCTGGGAATCAAGCTGCACAAGGAAACCCCTAGTAACTTGAACAAACCCTCGCCTGTTGATACCGAAGCCCAATCAATCATCATGCATCCAATGTAATGCTTGGCTAGAGCGTTATTACACCGACGTTCCCTTGTTGCAATCAAATATCAAATCGTTAGAGGAGCAAGTTACAGTGTTGTCAAAAGAAAGAGACAAGCTTGAAGCCAACGAGAAGAAACAAAAAACCACTGGCTCGATTGTCTTCAGGAATGTCGAAGCAGCAACGGCCTTTGTCAATTCAAAATTATCATGACCGAGTTGCCCAAGTATGTGTTTTGACATCAATTTTTCTTTGTAAGTTTGCTTGAATTAATTTAACTGATTGGAGTTGTTTTCAATTAGCTCTGTTCGTTTTAATAGATTCAAAATGGTTCTGTTATACTCGGATCACTAAAAACGATTTCGGTGTGAATCATGTACAATAGATTTGTTTTGCTAAAATTAAATGTAGATGTGATTTGTTTATGAGATTTTATTATTCTCAGTTTAGTATAAATGATTTATTTGTTTTCGATTTTGTTTGGATTGCTTTTCGAAACAATTATGTATGGATAGTCGATTGGGTTTGATTTCGATTAAGTTCTGTTTGTTTCTAAATAATCCCGTTGACTTCGATTTACTAGGAATGATTCTGTTTTGGATTGAATCAATATTTTCGTTTTGGATTATGATTGTATTCCACCTGCACACAAGATTTGTTTGCTAAATTCGGACACGGCTATGTTTTGATTTTGCATAACGATTGTGTCCATCTTAAATCGGTTCAATTCATTCCTGTTTGATTTGATTCGCAAATAATGTTGCGTGCCTCGATTAGCACAATCGCTTGCATAATACGATGGATTCAAATTTAGTTTGGATTTAAACGATCTTGTTAATTTCGTTTTGATTCGACAACAATTTTGCTAAAATGTTGAGTTGACATAAACTATTGCATAAAAAAATATATACTTGATCGGTTACAGCCTGTTTTGATTAAAAATGGATTCAAACATGATTTACTTTGCTCTCAAATTAGCATAGAAGTTTTGATTTGAATGATTTGTTTGGTTTCCAACTAGCAATTAAATATTTGTTTAATAGTTTGAATATAATTATTTAAGTTTTGGATTATTTTAAAACGATTCTATGCTCAAATTAGACCAGCTACAGAATCGCAAGATTTTGTAGCTAGTCTTAAAATTTAGATTTTTTTGTTAATTTTATCAATAAAATATCCTCTAAACTTGTCTATGCTTGTCCACTTTTAGGTGCATACGAATTTCAATGATCAATTGGGCATGTTGTGGCAGTTTGGGAGATACTTTTGTGATATAATTTTGTTATAGATTGTTAGTTTTAGTTAGGGATAGCAACTTAGGAGATTATCCCCAGATTTCTTGTGAACTGTTTTTGATAATTCCCACAGGGATGTTTTACCCTGTGGGAGGTCTTTAAATACTTGTTATTTTTTGTAATGGACCCATCATCATCACTGTTGGGAGAACCAGACTATGGATTTATGATACAGACTGGGATGAAAGTTGATGTCTTGTAATAGCTTTAGCTTTCAATATATCAAACTTTTGTTTCAAGTTTTATTCATATCAGTTTGCAGTCAATTATAGACTACTTTAACTATCGTAATTCATTGCAGGTTGATGTGACTTGGTTAATGTGTTATCCATATCTGATCTCTCTTATTTTAAAAAAATACAACAATTACTTTGTTTCAATTTAAAGAATTAAAGATTTATCTTCTTCATTAAATGAATCATTTTGTACAAATCTTTGCATACAGGTTTATTTAATTGTGACGATTTGTAAATCATAAGATTGTTGTTAGTTTTATGTCTTGTTTGTTCTGTTATTGATATTCAAAAGAGCACTGCTGCTTCTAGTTTACAAGAAGCTTGCAGAGAATCTGGTGCAGGTTTCCTCCCATCGAACAGCTGAACTGGATTCTTTACACAGGACAAATTGGAAAGCGTTATTACAGGTTAGCTTATTAGTGTTATTTAAGTAGTTTAGATAGATATATTAGTTTAGATTCATAGTTAGAATTATTATTTTAATTGTTCAGCTTAGATAGTTTTCATTTTGTTTCTTTTTTATAAACTCATAAAAATCAAAAAATAATAGTTTGTTGTCATAGGACAGTCACAAATGATTTTAGCAGGTTTTCATGTAAAATCTATAATCTATAAATATTGTACATTTGTGATTAAGATTTAATTCTGTTGATAGTTGAACGTTAAATTTCATAGAGTTATTATAGTATTAGACAGTAAATTGTATATATTTATAGTTCAGATTTGTTTATTTATAACGGAGCCGCTAAACCTGTCAGGGTGGATCATTCCAAACGGCTTAGGTTATTTAGACAACCCCGGACTGGATCCACTCTTCCAATTGGCAAGCGTTCATTTTCTCCCGTCAACACTTAGACAATCCATGAGTCAGTCGAGACAGACTCACTTGATACCAGTAAAGAATATATATTGAGATATGCCCCCAGTGTGAACTTGAGTTTACAGCATATGCTGTCACAGATTGAGCAAAGAGTACAGTGGACCGGAAGAGAACATCTGGTTGTTTTCTTACCATAAAAGTTGTCATGGTTTCCTAGTGCAGCAGGAAAAAAATCTATGTGGCCTCGAATACCACAGAAGTAGAGTATGTATCATTGAGTGTACGAAGTAGTGTGGCTTCACAAGCTTCTGACATATTTACTTGATCATGAGATGGATCCTATGATGATAACCAGAGTTGTGTGTAAAGATCTTTGAGAACCCAATATTTCATGATAGATCGAAACATGTTGAGATAAAACATCATTATATTAGAGATATGATGCAGAGGAAAATAGTACACATGCAGTACCTTCCTACACATGAGCAGATTGCAGACATCTTTACCAAATTAACTTGGTGAAGAATACCTCCCTAGTCAAGAGGGAGTGTTGATGACTAAAACCAAGACAAATTTAAAAGTACATCCATGTGAGACTTGGCATGATGAAGAATGTCTCCCTAGCTGAGAGGGAGTGTTGATGATTACAGCTATGTGAGACATTCTCCACGACACAAACCTGAAAGAGAGCCCCCGAGAAGGGTGTGTGGTTCCCATCTGAGATAGATCTAGAACATAGAGATGGCCTCCTCCTTATAGAGAGTTGAGAAGAAATCCAGATGATTCTCCAGTGTAACTTTGTGAGAAAGGAGATCTGCAGAGTTGGACGTGCCTATGGTTGAGTGATGGGTTTTATATATGCACTAAAAACACAGTAAAAACCCTTAATTAAATTGTCAACCCGGGGTAAGTAAACTTAGAGTTGTAGAAAAATATATGCCAAAGGTAGAAGGCTGGTAGGAGTATTAGAAGGCTGGTAGGAGTATAGTCTAACTAAGGAAGGCAACTATCTAAGTCTAATCTACTCAAGCAAAGCTATCTAATGAGAAAACCCTACTAAGCAAATTGAAACTAGGTAACCTAAGTACTATTGGGCCAAGGGTCGATGGATAGTTCCTAAGAAAGCAAATGAAAACTCTATGTAAAGCAAACTAGTTCAACAATAAACAAAGGAAAACTACTAAGCATAATAAGCAAATGACAAAAGCAAACTTCTTTAACTTGCCAACCTACATTCAATGAGAAACTACCAAATAAATAAGCAAGTAATCAAAAGCACCTATCTAACCTATTAAAGCAAATAGACAAGCAAGCAAAGACATCTAACTAACCTACTAAAGAAAAAGACAAGTAAACAAGGGCAACTAACTACTATAAGCAATCAAAGTAAAACTCCTCATTGAACAATTATCTAGCCTAAGAGGCAAGTGGACTAAATTCTTAATGAAAAACTATTTCTAATGCGTGAAAGGAAATCTAAGAGGCAACTGGACTAAATGCTCAATGCAATGCATGAAAGGAAATCTATTCTATTGAAAGAAAGAAAGATTAACAACTAATTCTTAATCTATGATAAGAAAAATATTATCTAATCTATCAAAGCAAAGTCTATCTATCCGACAGAAGCAAATAAGACTATTTCCTAAGCTATGAAAGAAAAAAACTATATCTATGAAAGCAGGAAAACTATTCTTTCAACCTATGACAATTCAAATATAATGTTGGTGGTTGTGTGAATGTCTTCGGTGTTGGATAATATCTTGATGGCACTTGACAACAAAGGACAATTCCAATGGTATAAGCTCAACACTAATCTCAATGGAAAAATGAAAGGTGTGGAGTAAACAATCCAATGAAAACTTAGCCATGACAAAAATAATGTTAAATACCCTGCATATTCATGTATAAACCATCAACAACATAACGAGATCATCATTATTTAAATAAGAAATTTCATTTCATTTCAATTCTAGGAAAGGAAATTGCGTAAAATGAAACTACACTATGTCTATTCCAACCATTCAAACTACAATAAAGAAATGACTAAAAAAAAAAATTAAAAACTGATATTAAAAAGTAATCTAACAATTATATTAACCAACAACTAATTAAACAAGTTCTATATAAAAATAAGATGAGCAAGCTATGATTAAAAACTGGAATTAAATCTATCCATCCATCAATCCTTGTCAAAAGAAAACACAAATCAAACTATGTTCTATTCTAATTAAACTCTGTTTAAAACTAGACTATAAAATCATAAAAGAAAGCAGAATCTAACATCTAAATGCACATGGGGTTAGTATAGAGACTTGCAAGTCTGTTCCTAATCTACAATATCAGTGCATGCTAATACATATCATCATCTAACCTGCAAAAGAGAATCAAAATAACTAAGCTACAACAAACTAATTAGCACAATAAAAACATGCATGTACAGAAATTAAAAAGAGCAATTAAATTAAGAATTGTATAAACAACACACGGATAGTCACTAGACTGTTGGTGCCCCCCCCATCAAGTCGTGACTACTTCCTACGAGCACACCACGAGATTAACAAGGTGAATTCACCATCAAAACTTGAAAATGCAGTTCTGGCATAATTCTGGTAATGTAAAATATCAAAAACAGAGGAAAACGAGTTTGCCTCCAATACAATGGTTCTTCTACTTGCTTATGCTACTTAACAATCATCTAACCATCCTAGTAGTATTTATAAGCTTACAGACCAAGTGGTCGACCACAAGAGGGTTGAACCGCTTCTAAATTCGAAAAATTACAATAAATGATGCCCTAACTAATAAAATGGAGTGAGCCAATAATCGCTCTCTTGAACAACTGAAACTGAGTTGTCGGGAGCTCAGTAGCTGGAGGGGGCAAGGATAAACAAAACCCAAGTACCCGATTTTCCCATCGCTGGCTGCCAATACCTTAATCGCCAAGTCACCCTGCATTTTTGTGCAATACGCAGTGCTGGACAGAGTGTCGGATCGAGTGCCGGAACGAGTGCCAAATCAAGTGACGGATCAATTGCCGGAACTAGAAACGTAGTGCGTTTTTTCCCTGTAACACCAAAAAATGTGAATTAGCTCTTATAAATCATAAAACATGATGAATTATATTTGATTCAATCATTAAACATGAATTACACGTACCTTATGGAAATCATACCATTTTATCATGAAATTCTTCAAAAATCTCCTTTAACGGATGAAAAATGCATATGTACATGTGGCAAAAATGTATAATAACCGTCATAAAAATGATCATATCTCAGGCCCAACATTACCCCCACACTTATGATTTTGCAGGTCCCACTGCAAACAAAAATAAGTTACCCCTCGTGACTAGGCTTGCTGAAGAGGATCATCTTTGGAAGCCTCTCCTTGTTGTTGTGTAGACTTAGCCTTGTGCATCTTATGTTGCTTCAATTGTGCTCTGAGGCTGCGGTTAGATTTAGTCATTTCATCAACCAACCACTAAAGGGAGTTGACATTTGCATGAAGGACTGCATTATCATGATGAAGGTGTACATCTATTGTCTTCCTCTCTTCCAACTGTTGGAGAAGATGATGGTTTTCTTTTTGTAGCTTCTCTATGGTTGGGACAGAATCGGTGATCTCTGAGAAAGGCTTAGATCCTTTGAGGGATGTGGAAAATCTATCATTTTTAGGATCCAGATTGGGCATGGGTGAAGTAGGAGTGATGGGAGATCGATAAGGTGAGGTAGGTTCTGATTTTTTTTCCTTAGTGGATCTAATCCATCCGCAAAGACTTTCCTGGGCTACTTATGAGGGCTCTCAATGTTGGAGGACACTTGGATGAGGTCCGAAGCAGGTGGAGGTTTTTCATAAGTCTTGGTTGTTATGTTCCGAGTACTCTTCTGAAAGGGTCCCTTACCAAATCAATTGGCTCCCCTCTTGTTTGTAGGAATGATGGGAAAGTCTTGCTGCATTACTTCTTGGATATTTTTAGGTGTAGGATCAAGAGAGAGTGAAGGCATTGGGGGGTCAACAATGGGCTTCTTTTGGTCTTTGCTCTTGTTCTTTTTACCCGATGAAGAAGTAGGGATATCAACAAGCTTTTGGTATTGTTCCGGCAAAGAGAGGGTTTGTGCAAGGGAGTTTGGGGTTCTTGGAGAGCAAGGCTTGGATGGAGAGATATTTTTTAGTCTAAGTGGCATTTTGTCGGTCTTAACTTTCAAGTGAGGGTTTTCAAATTGGTAGATAAATGCATCCCAATTTTTCCCTTGTTTCTCCAACTCGGCTAGAACAAGGAGATTGATCAAGCCATGGTGGAAGAGACTGTTCTGGGGATTAGTCACATTTTTCCTCACTTGAGAGGACATCTTCTCCAAGATTTTGAGAAAATAGAAGGGGAAATTCAAGGGTTTGTTGAACAGAAAATGAGCCAACAATATAAAATGACAAGATTTGAAAGTAGAGTATCTACCTTCACATGTAATTAACCTTGTGATAATGATGAGGGGATTGACCAATTATGCCTTTATCCAATCCTTAGCATACCCTTTTTCTCCTGAAATGCTCTTGAATTCGGGCTTAAACACCCTGTTGTAACTTGAGCTCGACAATTGGTGGTTTTTGAACCATCTATCTCCCATTCTTGGGAGCTTTGTTGCAACAACAATGGACTCTTTTGAAACTTCAAAGGTAAGAGATCGTACATGTGTTTTCTTACCATTGAAACCAACTGCAAATTGCATAGAGAGGTTGTCATCGTGGCCCTGCAAGCTAGACATAAATGGCCCCCAGCCAGCGCGCAAAAACACTTCTCTTCACTGCGCAAATTAGAGAATGGAAAACAAGTCTGCATAGGAGGAGGTTTTGTATCTCCTGGGCATTGTGACAGAGGTGAAATTCACCAAGCAAGGGAAAAATTGAGCCAAGCAATGACACAGATTTAGCACAGGCCGAATGTGTTTTGAACAGAGGACGAGGTGGCAGAGGTTGGGCGCGATTTCTTAACGCAAAGGAGAGAAAATGGCAAGGGAAAATGAGATAATAGAGTGCCCAACCCAATTTTGGATGCACATAAGGTGGAATACGTTGTACACATGTGCGTGTGAGCTTCCATATGTGGGAAATTCGTATTCGATGGCAAGCTTTGGGACAATGTAATGGTGTGTATTTAGATCAATGTCCAAGTATTTTAACTTGGACATTTGATCATAAACATATGAAGCATATTTTAATCAATGCCTGCAACTAATTTAATTGAATGTAAGTGAATTCTAGTTACCTGGAATCTAGGACAGTTATTGGTGTGTAATTCACATGGAACCTCATTTGGCACCTCATACAACACTTCATCTGATACCTCATACAGTACTTCATCCGATACTTCTGTGTTAAGTGCATTTTCACCTCTTATAATGGATAGCCTGCAACTTTGAAGTGTTTTTGACAATCACAGTAGTTAATGAGCAGAGGCAAGATGCTCCATGCTCACTCAATCTTCTTGTATATGACATATAATGTCAAAAACCTACAATGAACGGGTTATAGCAAGCATAAAATATGTATTGTAAAACCTACAATATGTAGTTTGTAATGAAATGATAAACTGATAAAGAGTGGTCTGTTAAGTATGTGTTCAGTAATTTATAGCACATAGGAGTTTAAGCATTTCAAAAATAACATGACTATCATTGTAATAACCTGTATCATAAAAATAATACAAAAATTCTTGCAAAGATATACTTTTCTAGGCAATGATCATTTGTCAGCTCATGAACCCCTCCCCCACACATAAGTATTGTGACACCTCACAAGCAAAAGTATAGGAAACTAGTCAGTATCCCCCAATAGCTAAAGATTTATAGTATGTCAAGTGTAAAGATAAAATTTCACAGCTTGGTCTAACGAGATAGTTAGAAGATGGCCCCACCTATAGGATAAGAGATCCTATATAGAGATAAGAAGAGGTAGGCAAGAGAGTTTCAAGATAGTCTTAGAGTTATTTCCCAATGGAAATTTTATTAGATTCATTAACCTTAGATTAACCACACATACTCCATGTTAGCTTTGTATGCAAGTAATGTCATACATCAAGACAAGTTTAAATTTATGAATTATTTTTTTCAAATTATCATCCTCTCTAAGTAGAATGCCCCGCTGCCGGCAAGCCTGTTCAGTACTTTGGCAGGTTTACCTAGTCATACTACAGGTCGATACCCACTACCAGCAGACCTGTCAGTATCCCGACGGGTTAGCCTCTTAAACCCTCAGAGACTGGCCCTCCATATTTTAAGATTTTAGTATAATATTGCTTATGCAAGAAGATTGGGGAACAACTCTGAAACAACTTTTTCTTTCTTTTTCTTTTTAATTGGGATGGTATTTATGTTAGAGTATGACTTTCCATTATATTATTAATGATTGTCCCGATGTAAGAGGTACTTAAACGGATGTGGCCTATCTAAAGATATGATATAATCAAGCTATTTAGTGCGTAGTGGATGGTACCATTGAGAAATAACAGAAAGGTATCTCTAGGCTCAACTCAATTTCTTCTTTTTGTATTTAGACTTCCTTGTTACTTTTTGATAAAGACACTTGACTTACTTACTCGAGTTTTTTGGAAAAACTGTACGAGAGACCTCTAGCCTTGATAGTTACGGTATCACTTCCTTATACAGTGGTGACAAGTTTCAAGAGCAACTGCTTTAGAATGCCTTAAAAAATGAGAATGTTTGCAAAAATATGGCTAACTACAGTAAGTCAATATTCATTTGATTATTTAACAGACATAAAATTCAAGTATAACAATGTTTTGAATAAAGATCCTTGAAACTGTGTACTCCGGTGAAATAATTTTACAGAAATATCTAGAATTGTCTTATTAACAAATTGAAAAAAATATTTACATATATACAGTAGGAAATTCAAAAAAAAATTCAAGAACAAGGGGGGACTTCCCCACCTACTAAGGCCAATGCCTTGTCAGTTGACATGACCTGTAGAAAATCTTCTTTGGAAATGGGCTTATGATAAAACTTAAGTCGGTGTCCATTTACCACAAAGGAGACTTGTCCATCGTCAATTGTTTCAATTTTTACAGCTCCATTTTCATATACAGTGTCTACCTCATAAGGGCCCAACCAATGGGTGGTAAGTTTTCCTTTGAAGGTTTTGAATTGAGAATCAAACAACAGGGCCCAATCACCAGGCTAGAAGTGATTCTTCTTAATAAACTTGTCGTGCCACTTGCTCCTCTGGTTCTGGACTAATAGTGTTCGTTGGATGGCATCTTACCTGATTTCATTCAGCTCATTCAATTGTAAGTCTCGTTGCTTCTGAGCCTCATCCAGGTTCAATCCTAACTTTGCGGCAATACAGAAGGTCCTTACTTGGAATTCTATAGGCAAAAGTACTTGTTTCCCGTACACTATCTCATAAGGGGTATGTCCAGTGGTATTTCTCCAGGTAGTCTGATATGCTCACAAGGCCTCTGGGAGCCTATCAGCCCAATCCCAGTGATGTAACTGAAAAATCTTGGTCAAGATGGCTTCCAAAACTTTGTTTGTGGATTCTACCTGACCATTGGCTTGCGGGTGGTATGGAGAAGATTTACGGTGTTTAATCCCATATTTCTCTGTCAGCTCTTTCATCATCTTGGAAGTAAATTGAATGCCTTGGTCGGTAACAATTTCACGAGGGACACCGAAGTGGGTAAATATGCCTTCATAGATAAATTCAACAACAGAATTCTTTGTAGCCCTGAATAGGGATTTTTCCTCTACCCATTTGGTGACATAGTCCGTACAAACCAAAATATAGTTTTTCCTACGGGACATCGGTGAAATTGGTCCTACAAAGTCAAGGGCCCATTTTTCGAAGGGTTCTATAATAACTTGGGCCTACAAAGGCATTTCATCATATGACATAGGTCTTCCTATCCTTTTGAAACTATCACAACTTCTCACATACTTGGCAGTATCTTTGAAAATGCTAGGCCAATAGTAACCTGAATGTAATACCTTATATGATGTACGTTTGTCAGAAAAATGGCCACCACATGGTCCATCATGACAACTTCGTAGTATATCAGGTACCTCATCCTCTCAGACACATCTACGAATAATCAAATCGGGACCTGTGCGGAAAAGATCATGACCAACCCAAGAGTAATTAGCACTATGTGTAATAATTTTCCACTTTTCCTGAGGTGACAAATGAGACGGTAACTTCCTAGTAGCCAGATAGTTTTCCATATCTGCAAACCATGGGGTATTGACAGAAAGGGAAAAGAGGTGCTCATCTGGGAAACTATCATCTACAGGGATATCATCATCCTCATTTTTTATTCAGGAAATAAAGTCAGCTACTACATTATCTTTCCCAGGTTGGTCAAGCATAGTAATATTAAATTCTTGCAATAACAAGAGCCACCTAGTCACTCGGCCATTAGTTATAGGTTTGTTCATGAGGAACCTAATGGCGAAATGATCGATGTGTACAAATACTTCATAACCTATAATGTAATGATGAAACTTGTTAACAGCATGAACAACTGCCAAGAACTCTTTCTCAGTGACTGTGTAGTTCAACTCAGCAGGGGACAAGTTCTTGCTTACAAAATAAATGGCATAGGACTGTTGGTCCTCTTTCTGCCCTAATACCCTTCCTATTGATGTGTCAGAGGCATCAGTGGATATATGAAATGGGAGAGTCCAATTGGGCCCTCTAAGAACTGGTGCCACAGACAACTTAGCTTTCAGGGTTTCAAAGGCAGTTTGACACTGCTCAGTCCAAACAAAGTCAACATCTTTTATCAATAATCAAAACATAGGTGCAACAATCTTTGTAAAATTTTCAATAAACCGTCTGTAATATCCAGCATGTCCAAGAAAGATTCTCACCTCTTTCTGAGTCTTGGGGGGTGGAAGTCTAATAATGACCTCAATCTTTGCAAGATTTACTTTTATCCCTTCAGATGAAGCATGATGTCCTAGAACCACTCCTTTAGTTAACAACATTTTTCATTTTTCATGGCTTAGAGATAGGTTCATTTCCTGACATCTGATGAGGAATTTTTCTAAGTTGTCTAAGGCTTCCTAGTAAGTCTTGTCATAGACTTTGAAGTCATCCATGTAGACCTCCACACAATCATGAATAAGATCGGAAAATATCCCTAGTACTGCTCGTTGAAATGTGGTAGGATAATTACACAATCCAAATGGTAAGACCCTATAGGCATAGGTGCCCCAAGGACAAGTAAAGGTAGTCTTGTTCTGGTCCTTGGGTGCTATACGAATCTGGTTGTACCTGTTGTACCCATCTAGAAAGGAGAAATACTTCTTTCCAGACAAGGTATATAGAACCTGGTCAATGAAAGGGAGAGGAAAGTAGTCTTTCAGAGTGGCTTTGTTGAGTTCCCAGAAATCAACACAAATTCTCCATTTCCCGGTCAATTTATTTGGAACCACTACAAGTGGGGATACCCACTTACTATCAGAGATGGGATAGATAAATCCTACATTTAGCAACTTTTGAATCTCCTCCTTGACTATGTCTTTGAGTTATGGGTTCATCCTTCTCTGGGGTTGCCTAACAGGTGTCACTTCCCCCTGGGTATATATGTGATGGATGCATGTGTCAGGGTGTACACCCTTCATGTCAGTGTATTCCTAGGCAAATTCTCATGTTTTTTATTTAAGGATATATACTAACTGTTTATGTTGGTCTGTATCTAGCCCGTAGTTTATATGTAAAAATTTCCCTGGACTACATAATAGAAGAATACAGAACCCCCTGACCAAATGCGCATGTGCACAACTTGTCTCACGAATGAGTTTGTCCTCACTCCCAGATGTACTGGTAATTGGTTATATGGTTGTTGTACTGCTTCTATGGGAGATGGCATCACCTTGGTTGGATCAAAGAATACCCATCCATGATAGGACTGGCACCACCCCTCCTCGTCACCTGGCTAGTTCGTGGGAGATCACTTCAAGAGCCTCATATTTTATGGAGGTAAATCATTCCCCGACATGGATGTTGCAACATGCAGGTTGGATGCATTTTTTAAGTGCACCACCCCCAGTTCATTTACATAATTTTAAATCAAAACAAGGGTATGAGGAATTTGATTTCCAAATAATTATACTGGTAGCACTCAACCCAAAAGTTACAGAATAATTCTAGAGCATGGCGTGGAATCGAACAGGTATAGAAAGATGGAGACATGAAATAAGGAATGAGGAGTATGAGGAGCTAGTTCATCCCATCCAAAATTTGCATACTCAAGTGTAAGGTTTCTCCATGAGGTTGCTCACAACGATGGAAATTTTGGCACAACATAGGCAGGGTCAACATCAACTTCACGACGAATGTGCATCAATTTGCTTTGAAGTTAAAGAAATGAATACTCATTCAATACCCCAATCACCAGCTTGACCAATGTCCACTCTTTAGGAGGAGGCTTCATCCCTGAGTCCACAAAAAATTCTTCCAGATCTCAATTTGCCTCTAAAACAAACTGAAGAAGAGCCAGACAGGAATGCCAACCCCAACTAATTTCTTAATAGATGTTTTGCTTTTGCACTTTTTTGCTAGGTATCTTTAATAGGATATATTCAAGAAGCAATTTTGATGTATTGTATAAGACACAATCAAACTCACTCTCTCTGAATATTTTTTATCAATATCAACCTGTTTTTACCTCTTGTGCAAAGGATGGATTTGGAATATTGTAAGCTTCCACCTTATGTAAGTTTTTGCATACCTTTTAATAAATTTTCCCTGGTTTCTTTGAAGAAAAAAATAATTGGAGGTATAATCAGAGAAATTCAAGCCTAGGATTGTATATAAGAGTCATGGAAGCATGACAGAGCTAGTAGAAGTAGGTTGAGGCAACAAAGAGCTACAGGGAAAGTAATGAAAAGTGAATAAAGAACTCAATAAGAGCAGAAAAAAAGAATTATTAGTCAACTGCTACAGAATCTGAATGAATTGTAGGTACAACAACAAGAATATTCACATGGGACATGAATCCAATGAGTGAAGAATGTCATTAATGGGAATAGAAAGGAAAACAAGGAGCTTAGGAGGTGAGGTGTGAATCATCTCTATGTGCCAAGCATAGGAGTGTATGGGAAGGATTTTCTAACTATGACTTAGCTACTTAGTCTAAAATTACTTAGAGCAAGAGATCCACTTATGATATTAGAGTTCATAGTGGAAGTGAGATACCAATGCAGAGAAATTTATGATAGAATAGTGAAGGTTCTTTCACTTGAAAAGTGTCATTGAATGAAAATAGACTTCCATTGGGAATGGTCTTGAGTTGGAAAAATATGGCTTCACATGGAATTGTTAAATGGAGTGAGGATAACTATTCCAAAAATTGGAAAATCCAATGGACAACTAGAAGTAATAGCAGGGATGTGGAATGATTATGGTTAAGTTGATTCAAGGATGTTGTGGTAGAAGAGTGATGGATTGTTGTGAGCTACCTCATTCCAAGGTGTTAGAATGCTTCATAAAGGTAAATTTTTGATATGTTTTCCTAAGAGAAGTTGTTTCCAATAGAGCACATTAGTTGGATTGCTTAATGTCCAAGGGGAACTTGGCTGGAAAGTGTTCATATCGGGGAATAGTACTGGAGATGAGAAGAATGGGAGCACACAAGGTAGCAATGATATGAAGAAATTCAATGACAACCAAATACAACATGAATAAATAAGTGAACTAGAACATAAATGCACTAGAGTGCATGATGCATACAATGAAGTTAGAATGCATATGCATTAGTAGACATGCTATGTGATATTATGATATCCTCAGATCTAGATGTTAACTGCTACCTTGGGGTTTTGACTGCAGATATGATGCACTAGGGTTTTTGGTTGAGTTACAAAAAGGTTTATGGATGCTTTTTTTTGTGTTTAATAGTTTTATGCAGTGCATGAAAATAGATTTGGGACCATAACCAACTAAAAACTTTTATTAAGCAAAATAACAGACAATATACTGCAATATGTGGAAACTCAAGAAAATATATTCAGCTAGATCTTTATTGATGGTGATCTTAAATGCGATACAAACAAGATACTTGAAACCCCATTTTGCTTCTTTTATTATCTAATGTCACTTTCACTTATGCTTTTTCCAATAAATGACATTAAATGATCCTTTTTATTCCCTTTTTCTCCCGAATATAGCCTACGGGAACCAGTATAGGATATTCAATCGCTCCTCTTAGATTCATCAAAGGAAAAGGGACATTACAGTCCTCTCTTCCCGAGATTGCTTGTCCTCAAGAAACATCAAGTCTAGGTGTTATAGTATCTGCTCTCCCTCCCACGTAGCATCCTCAATTGGAAGTCCCCTCCATCTGATTAGGCACTCCCTGATAATCTGAGTCCTCAACTTGTGCTCCCTGTGCTCCAAAACCTCCTATGGAAACAACTCAAACTAGCCCTCCTCGTCCAGTGGTGGAAACTCCTCTGAAGTAGTAGCATGTTGTCCCACCTCCTTCTTGAGGCAAGAAACGTGGAACACATTTTGGATCTTACTACCCTCCAGTAGTTCTATCTCGTAAACCACCTCGCCAACTCTTCAGGCAATCTGATAAGGTCCATAGAACCTAGTTTTCAGTTTTTTTGCCCCTCTTTTCTTCAAAGAAGACTGTCTGTACGACTTTGATCTCAAAAATACCAAATCCCCCACCTCAAAACTGTGCTCTACTCTTTGTCAATATGCATATACTTTTTGTTGGTTCTGTAGTGCCTGCAAATTTTCCTTCAATATTTTGAGAATCTGTTGACTCTCCTCTATCCAATATTTGGCTATGGGATCCCTTTTATCCCCAAACATTGTTTCCATAAATGATAGTGCATTGTACTCGTATAAGGCTCTGAATGGCATCATCCCGATTGACATATGATATGTCATGTTATAGCAATACTCTCCCATATGGAGCCATTTTACCCATGCGCAACCTCAGGTACCCTTCCACCCATTTATTGACTATCTTTGTCTGTTTGTCAGTCTGTGGATGGTAACTGGTACTCGTAGCCAACTTTTTTCCCACCGGCCTGAACAACTTCTGCCAAAATGCATTGATGAAGCGTCCATCTCTATTGCTTACTATTTGTCGAGGTAATCCGTGTAGTTTGAAGATATCTCTGAAAAATAAATCTGCCACTTGAGTGGCTTTATACTCAATCGGTATCACAAAGAAGTGTGCAAAATTGGTCATTTTGTTGACCACCACAAAGTACAGTCCCTACCTTGCACCCTAGGTAGTCTTGTGATGAATTCCATAAATATTCTCTCCCATTTCTACTCTGGAATGGGTAGAGTCTAAAGTAACCATGTTGGTTGTGTTTTCTCATACTTGTTATGTTGACAAGTCATACACTCTCAAATGTGTCTCAGTACATCATCCTTGAGACCCTTCCATGAGAATCTCTCCCTGATATGCCTATACGTCTTGAAGTACCCCTAATGTTCTTCTAATGGAGAATCGTGACTGGCCTTCATAATAATTTTCCTTCAATGTAGATTCTGGGACTAAGTAGATCATGTATTTGTAGAAAATGATGTCATCAAGTACTTTGTACCTATCATCTATCACTTTTTCATCCATCACCTCACAAGCAAAATTGGTTTTTGGAATATTCGACCAACAATTGTGTCTTCCAATCAGTATATATGTCCATCAACTAACAACTTGTTAGCTTCTTGGATAAGGTGTATGCTACGACGTTCTTCTTTCCTTTAACATACTCAATGTTAAAATCAAAGGCTTGGAACTTCGAAACCCATTTATGTTGTCTCTCATTGAGGTCTTTCTGATCCAAGAAATACTTCAAACTATTGTCATCGGTTTTCACCATGAATATGTTTCCCACTAAGTATTGTCTAAAGTTTGTTAAGGCATGCATGATAGACAACATTGTTTTGTCATAGATAGGATAGAGTATCTCAGACTTGCTAATTTTCCTGCTCTCAAAGGATATGGGGTGGCATCCCTACATCAACACTACTCCAATCCCCTCTCTTGATGTGTCACACTCCAAGACAAAGGGATATGAAAATTCGAGGAGTGTTAGATCTAGGAAGGTGCTCATGACCTCCTTCATTTTCTGAAAAATGTGTTGGGATGCCTCAGTGCAATGGAAATCTCTTGTCTTGGTCAAATCAGTGAGCAGTGCCCCAACTGTGAGAACCCTTTTACAAACCCCTTGTAGTAACTACACAACCCAAACAATCCCCTCAACTCCATGATGTTCTTGGGTGTTGGCCAATCTAGAATAGCCTAGATATTTTCCTGATGTACCTACACCCCCTACTCACTGATAATGTGGCCTAGGTATAGAATCTCTCTCATCCCAAACTCACACTTGGATTCTTTTTCATATCAGGATTGTGACTGCATAATGTTCAGAACCTCATCTAAGTTTTTCAGATGCTCTTTCCAAGTCCTACTGTATATTAGAATGTTATCGAAGAAGACCAAAATATACTTCCACAATTGTCCCCTCAAAATGTGGTTCATGCAAGACTGGAAGGTTGTTGGTGCGTTGGCCAACCCAAAAGGCATGAATAAGACTTCAAAATGCCCAAAATGGCATTTGAAAGTTGTCTTCTCAATATCTTTCTCTCTAATGTTGATCTAATGGTAACATGGATGAAGATTTATCTTGGTGAAGAATATGGCCCCATGTAGCTCATCCATCAACTCATCTATGTACAGAATGTGGTACCTATTTTTTATGGTCTTCTTGTTGAGTGCACAATAGTCTATGAACATCCTCAGTGTGTCGTCCTTCTTTAGGACCAATACTACAAATGAAGAAAATGGACTAGTGATGGGCCTAATGTGCCCCATCTAAAGCAAGTCTTTTATTGTTTTCTCAATCTCATCCTTGAACCTCTTAGGATGTCTATAGAGTGCAGTGATCACTAGTGTCATCCATGCCTCTAGCTCAATAGTGTGCTCAAATCCTCTTTTTAGTGGTTACCCTGGTGGTATCATCCCAAATACCAGCTCATACTAACTCAAAAGTGCCTTCATCTTTGGATGATAATTTTGTCTTCCATATGAATTCGTCCTGGTGGTAATCAAACACTCATCGGCATACGTCACATCCCCATGTCTGAAAATCCTCTCCATCCTCTTTGTTGACATTGTCCTGGGTGCTCCCGTAGATATCCCCCTCAATACCACCTATGATCCATTTGTTCTTTGAATCTCATCATTAGGGTCTGATAATTGAACCTAATATTTCCCAGTGAGTACAACCATCGAACACCCAATACCACATCAGTCTCTGATAAGTCAACTACATAGAAGGTGTTTGTCACAGTGTAGTTACCTAGTTTAACTTCCATATTTGGTACACTGTCCAAGAAAATCATGGTGTATCCATATTCCACTGCTAAAGTGAATCCCTCAAAATCCTAAGTTTGTAATCCTCTCCTGGATACTAGCGATGCATCTATAAAATTATGGGTTGCCCCATTATCCACTAGTGTTGTGACACATTGTCCCTGAATGAGTCTCTTAATTCTAATGGTGTCATATCTAGGTACTCTTCAAAGGGTTGCTATGATTCCACCCTTCACTTGTACTCGTGGTTTTTCCTTCCCACCTAATTGTATTCCTACCTACAATTGGGTGTCTTTGGAGGTTGTCCCTCCTCATGTGCATGTTCCTCCTCTGAACCGGAAGAATCACTATTTGGTGTGGGTTTGATCTCCTCCTCATCATCATTGTCTGAATCCACCTCAATGTAGTGGATTTGTCCCTTTCCCATGCATCTTTGTCCTGGAACCCACGGATATTTGCAAGTGAAGCACAACTTCTTCCTCATAAGCTCACCCCTAGTATTATTATCTAGTTTTTCTTTTCCTTTCAAATCCTTTTGAGGTGGTCTCTGATCCTTGTCTTTGTGTGGAACAAAGGGTTTTGAAAAGGTTTTTGTTTTGAGAAATGATTCTCCCATATATTTGGTGTGCATAATGGTGTCCTGAAGGGTGTGAGGCTTGAATGATTTCACCCAACCTCACAATGGTTCACTCAACTCCTCAGTAAAGAGCATCACCAATCTGTGCTTAGAAATATCAGTCACGGCTATAGCATTCCTCTAGAACTCTGTAATGAAGGACTCAGTTGATCCGATCTACTGTAGTTGTGTCAAATCTATGAAGTGGATTTCTAGATCCCTCCAATCAAACCTATCCATAAATATCTCAGTAAACTCCAAGTAGGATGTGATGTGATTGTGACCCAAAGTCACCAATCCATGATACCACCACTCATGGGATTCCCCCTCCAAGTGTAGTGTAGTGAATCTTATCGCCTTTGAATATGTCATTTGATTAAGCTTGAAGTATGTGTCAATATTTTTCACCCATTCCTAAGCTGAACATTTAGCAGAACCATCGAAAGAGGGAATGGTCAGTTTCCCCACTTTCTTGATAAAATATATGTTTTGGGACTGCATGTTACCCCTATGTGCCTCCATGGGCCTGTTTCGATATCTGATCAAACAGTAGTCCATCAAGCTCATGTCAACGTGGAACTCTGGACCCAATACCAAGTAGTCTCTCATGTACTCTAAAAATGGATCTATCGGGCCTATCTGCCCCTATCTGGTCTATCCCATTTGTTGCCCCTATCCTAGATGTCCAATCTATTTTTCCCCATGGAACTGTGGAAAGAGCGGCCTAGGAATTTTCCCCGCTGAGATATAGGTGTGTGTGGGTGTCTGGTGTCCACTCAACCCTGTTGGGTTCCCACTGGATCCACTGGCTCCACCTCCATGGTGTCCCATGCAAACACTCACTCCACCTTCTATATTTGCACCAATCGTGCCCACGTTGTTCTGGATCAGTTGTGTACTGATTCCATCTGTGTTATGGAGTTCATCATTTCTCATTTCCCTCTGGCGAGATAATTCAATCTAGCCTGGGTACTTTCATAAGGGGCCTCTGGGACTTTCCCCTTTCCCTGTGGAATATCATGTCTATCACCCATCTTACTTTCTATGTCGGCCTCTGTCTTTGAACTGATATGATCTTTGTCTTTGTCCTTTGTCTATGGCTTTGTATCTAAATGGATATGGAAGGGAATGTAGTCTCACATGTTTTTGTCCCTTTTGTCTCTACTATGACCCCTACAATATTGAATGTACTCATCCTTGATGTGACTTCTTCCCTCTGTATATTCTTCACTTATTCTTGGAAGCATGGGGTCATGATTCAAGCATTTCTTCACAGGATGGCAGGAATAAGGCTCTAATACCACTGTAATATGTCGGGATCCTCGGATTTGGATATTAATTGTTAGCTTGGGATTTTGACTACAGATATGATGCGCTGAGGCTTTTGGTTGAGTTTCAAAAATGTTTATGGATGTGTTTTTCTATGTTTAATGGTTTTATATAATGCATGCAAATAGATTTTGAATCATAACCAACTCAACAATTTTATTAAGCAAAGTAACAAACAATATACTACAATATGCGGAAACTCAAGCAAATATCTTCAGCTAGATCTTTATAGATGGTGATATTAACTGGAATACAAACAAGATACTGGAAAATATTGATATATATATGGATCTGAGATCCTCCAGGTAGATCCATTGCATGCACAGAAGAAAGTGTTTCATGCAACCAAAAATGTGATGTCGAATTGTTGCAAAAGATTGGATAATTCACGCTGGTGGAAATACTTGGAGGAATGGCCTGAGATCTATCCTAAATGATATTCCCTTCTCCTTAGCACACTCTCCCATCCATAGAGATGGGATAATTGGCTCTCTATTGTACTATTGGAACCCCAGATGGATTTCCAAACCCCCACGCACTGCAAACTAGTAAACTAGCAAGATTTGGGTGATTCCCCCAGTTATCCCTCAAAATAGCACCATCATTTTGAGTGATAGGATGAGTCAAAAATTTCATTTCTGCGAGTCTTGGTTTTAAAAAATTACTTTTCCATCTTTCAACAGCACGCTCCTTTTTATTTTTTGCCGGTTAGCTGTTGAAAGCCATCACTTTCCACAGCGCACAAGTCATAAAATAGTAGCTCTGCGCTAGGGAAAGTCCCGATTTCGCTCAAAATGAATTTTCTTGCACACGACAAATGTCGAGACCACAATACACCAAATCAATTCCCAGGTCAAACCTCATATTCAGCCACGAATCAAGCCATTAATCAGCCATGCGTTTCACCAAAGTAATAACACGTTTTCTTCATAAGTGTTTTGTTTTGCATGGTCGTGTTTATCCTTTGATATCGCAGATGCCAGTGCCCTGCAAGGATTGCGTTTGCCAGGTGTTATTAGGGTTTCTTGCAGGACATTTGAAGAAATTCACTCGCTCACCGATCATCAAGCACACAATAGATAAATGTTGATATCTTTTGTGCAGATGTCAAAAGAGGAGGCATAAATGCCCGATTTGCATGAAAGAAGTTGAAAAATTCAAACCTTCATTGTCATTTATCCATGTTCTGACTTTTGCGTATGGTTAGGAAAATTTTGGTATATGCAACAGTTTGAAATCATCACCAGGACATATGCAAGCAAGGGCATGAGGAGGTATGCGTGGTGGATTTCATATTGGTCGCTCGGGCATTGGCATTCGTACCAGACAAGATCAGGAACTACAACCTAGGAGAGTTTCCTGGAGTGATAACACCCCAATCAGAAATTTGTGAGATCTATCTCACTGGAAGCACCCCAATATACTCTCAAATGCTTCTGAAGGGATTTATCTCTCCCTGATCATTTGGGCCTAGTGACCCCTGAATGTTGGTAGATCCTCCCCAAAACCTCACGCATAAATTGGTAAATCTATGCACTAGCTTGTGTTGGAACTGCCCACTGTTGTAACCTGAACTTGTAGCTTGATGAAGAACCTATGTGATCCTCCTGACGAACTAGGGTGTGTCTTTCAACACCGAACTCTGTCAATGGTGGTGGTTTCATCCAGAAAACCACAAAACAAGAAGGAAATCACCTGACTCCTCTCTAGGTTCTAATTTCCAATTCACAATATGCATAATGAGAAACTAAGTCGACTTTCTCTTTTTATATCCCCTCTGATCTAATTTCTCTCTCACTTTAATTATTAAACGACTTTTTCCTAAGTTTTGATTTAATAATCACTAATTCACTTGAAACCCCCTTTTTCTTATTTTATTATCTAATGTCACTTTCACTTATGCTTTTTCCTGTAAATGACATTAAATAATCTTTTTTATTCCTTTTTTCTCCCGACTATAGCCTATGGGAAGAAATATAGGCTACTCAGTCGTTCCTCTGGGAGTCATCGAAGGGAAAGGGACATTACATACTAACAGTGAATGCTTGGTGCATATGGGTGTGCATTTGTGCATACAGGTGTGCATTTGTGCATATGTACATGCTTGGATATGCATATGACATGCGTGTGGACTTAGAATAGTTTGTTGTTATATACATGCAATAACGATGTTATGAAGTTGAGTATGACTAATGATGGATTATGTATTCAGGAAAAATGATACATCATGGTTAAAGATGTGGATGTTGTTGTTGTTGTTGTGTATGACTTCCATCTATGTGAATACCCATGAGGCTTGTAGGAATGGTGATCAAAAGGATGGAAGAGGAAGCATGTGAGCTTCTACAAATACCAACTAATCATGTAACATCAAGTAGGTTTATAGCAACCATGCAGGTATGCATTTGGTTTCTTCTGATGCATAAATGTTGAAGGGAATTGAGGTAAGAATTCCCTTTGTTAATTTTTCAAGATTTAAATTGATATGTAATGTCTTAAGGCCTAGAGTATGTAATTGTTGTTGATGCTAGAATGCATTTAGATAAAATGTTGGTTGCATATTTTGTTATGATTGGTTATGAGATCATAACCAAGTCAAGTCATGAGACATACTCTTGCTATAGCAATGAATAACCATAGAGCTAGTCATGTGTGAGACCATGATGTGGTTGGATACAGAAGGGATATAACACTATGTGAGTGCTCAATGGTTTCCCCTGTATAGTTGATGTTCATATTGCAACCTCTTTGCCGACAATGAAGAGCGCTTAGGAATTATGTTTCCTCATGTTGTGCATGGGTTGAAGAGGAGGGTATCCCAATAGTCGGAAAGTATTGGGAAGAGTTTGGATGATCTGTTAAGGCATTGGCCAGACCTTCCAACTCACCATGGTGGAGTGCATGACACAATAATGTGGTATTATGTAGTCAATGCAGGGATGCATTGTGTAGATGTGACCATGGGTTTTAACACTTTGATTTTTTATTTTATTTGTAATTATTTGATGCATTATGAAAATATCCTGGTGTTGAAAATGAATAATGATGGATAGATGCATTATATTTAATATGAATACTAGCTAAAGGTGATTGAATTATTGTTGTTACAATTCTGAGTTCACTTTTTGAGTTACTAAAAATGTTACAAGAATGAAAAGATTGGTTGATAATACATGTGTATAGAATGATGGGTTTATTCCAGTTAATGGTTGGATTAATGGAAGTGATTGAATTAATGGAAGTCTCCTAAACAAAACAGGGAAGAAGATGTTCTTACCAAGAATAGAGAAGAATACACAAAGGTGTGGAAAAGGAAGCAAGAAGAACCAAAGAAGGAAGAATGTGGACTTGCAATGTATGCTCAAGACAAATGAAGCCAATGGTACATTGATAGTGGATGTTATTAACACACGACATGAGATCAGAAAAAAATTCTCACCCCAAAGGAAGAAAAAGAAGGCAGTGTTACCTTTGGGGATAATGCTTCTGCAGGGATAGTTGGAAAAGGTATCATGATTATTGATAATAGAAATATTAAAACATAGAAATTATTGTATGTTGAAGATTTAAAACACAATATTATAAGTGTTATTCAAATGTGTGATCAAGGTTACAACCTCACATTTCATTCTAAAGGTTGTGAGATAAGGAAAGAGGGTTCAAGAATATTTGTGGAAAATGCAAATAGAGCATCGAGCAGTGTATATGTTCTTGATGAATTCAAAGGAGAAAAATGTAATTTCCTTCTTGTGCTTCTCTTCCCTTGAGGAAACCCTATTTGTAGTTCATTTTCTCAGTCCTCACACAACGGCTATG
>CBVK0101910834.1:0-10719 GCA_900067695.1 Picea abies
CATCGGCAGGTAGTGGCACCATCCGGCAGCAGCGACAAGCAATGACGAACCTTTAAAACTTCAAAGGTGTTCCAACTTGTAATATAAAGGTAGCTGGAGATTTGCTAGGGTAAGGCGCACTAGGACAATAAAAAATTAGTCCCAACACTTCACATAAATGTTCACTGCAACTGGTGCTGGCACTGCAACTGACATGAAGGAATTGGCACTGCAACTGCAACTGCAACTACAACTGGTACTACAAACTTAGGGTTTTATGAGGAAACCCTAATTTCTCAAACTTCAAATTTTAGAATTCTGATGCAGGGACTAGATGTGCCCTCCTAGGGAGAGCTCCTAGATGGTCTTACTTTGCCCAATGTCCTCCAGCAAGGTGGATGATGTCATCTTTTAGGGTTTATACAAAAACCCTAGTATTTAAAAACCCTAATTTCTAAAACTTGTCCAAAAATGAAAATTGTTCTAGGGAAAAGGTGTGCTAGGGTTAGGAGAGTCTTCTTATGCCCTTAGCTTCTTCAACGAGTTCTTCTGTGTTATGAAAATGCCTTATTTCAAGTCCGCTCTAATTCCATGTTGAAATTCCGTCTTAAGCAGTTAATTAGATTAGTGTTCTTTTACTTTTAACCATTAGCACAATAACTGCATATAAAAAATCACTGAAAGAATAACATCCACAACATACACAAGATTTACCTTGGGAAAACCCTCTAGGGGAAAACCCAACAAACTTCCTCAATATAGATTCACCAACCACGAACAATGCTTCTCTCCTAGAGAGAACTAACAAAGCAAAAGATCCTCCTCTAACCCTTGACTAGGGAAGAGTAGCGCACGACATAACCAAGTTATAACTGAGAAGTAGACCAAGAATCTCCACAACATCACCTCCTGGCTGCAGTAATCTCTCCTTCTAAGACTTGCGCACTTCTTCTTTAGCCATAGAACTTGTGTTGTGTGTGTTGAAATAAGGCGCTGGCCTCCCTTATAAATAATAGTTTGGCCAACCTAAAATTAGGTCTGGGCCGACCCGTCACTTTACCCTTTTATTTTGCATTTTACTTGTCAAGGCACAATAGGGCTGACTTTTACAAAGGCACAATAGGGTCGTCTTAACAAATATAATATAATAATATTCTTTAGGGTTTTGTCTTGGTCAAATACAATAAGGATATATTCCGAAGCTACTAAAACTTCAACATGGTCTAGATCAAAACTAGCCAAATCGCTCAGTTTCAGTTTGACGTCCAATTCTGACAGTTTTATTGTGAACTGCTTCAGACTGGCTAGTTTTGGTTGGGTCCAAGGGTACATCCCACTATGTATCATTGTGTGGTAATGAAGTATCTATCCTTTGTAGCTTTTAATGGTGCCATAAGGCATAAAAGATTTGGAATTAGGTCCTCAATACAATCGTCCTAGCTCAAGGTTTGTAACCCTAAAATTGGGAGGAAAATTGCGTAGAGTAGAGCCGCTCTTTCTTTTCCCAAAGAAAGAATTAATATCTTCTTTTTGGTAAATAGAGCTCTGCAAATTCCATATCTACATTCAATTATCATTCCATTATTGCTAATTGTATTACTTCAATTTGAAACCCAACATAAGCAACATAAATGGAAGATCATAAAAAATGAAGCCATGTCAACCTTTGGAACATGCTCTTGTGATGCAAGCAAAGTTCCTTAATACCAAGGGTCCAATGAATAAAAACCAAACTTTCTTAGTGTAGTAGAAAACTTGGACGTGCTGAGACGGGTCAACATAGGTTATATCTCACCTTGCCCCTAGCCATTCCTCATATTAAGGAATATAACGAGCAATAAAATAATAATGGATGTTCTCTAATAGAATGTGAAACTACTTTAAAAGTAAGTTATAGAAAAAAAGATTTCAAAGTTGATGATGTTGATTCCCTTGTGATTTTGTTTTTTGTTGCCTAATATGTATTTGTTTGTATTCCCGTATAGTCTTAGGCATCTCTATCATTGAGGGTCTTTGTATGATTTTGGACGTTTCTTGTCCCAAAAAGTTGACTTGGCATCAATTACTAGCTCATTGCACCATACCACTCCAATTTTATGTGTCATGATTGTAATTTTTCCTTAGTGATAATGATTATGATTCTTGATGAAAAGAAAAGTCTGCAATCAAGCTTGTCATTAGTATATGGTGGATTTTTTCTTTAACCCATAAGAAAACAATAAGAAGTTTGATAGGAACGTTTATTTAAAAAGTCTTATTAATGATTAGTGAATCTTCGATGGATGGATAATTATAATATGAATGGACAAATCCTCTAAAATAGAAAAAATATCTTGGATGCTTCTCTTGATTGTGCAAACTGGTGTTTGTTATCTTTTCTTCCTTTAGAATAAATTACAGGTTCATTACCAACTCCAAAATCTATCTAATACTTTTCTCAAGTCAAACTTTTAAACATTCTAGGATTTTATTGCCTTTTGTGGCTTTTGGAATTGATAGATTTGATCTTCAGGTCGCTAAATGGATGTTAAGTAAGGGCCAAGGGATGACGATGGGCACTTATGACACAATGATACTTGCATTTGATATGGATGGAAGGGTTGATGAGGCAGAAGTATTATGGGATACAATTTGTCAAAAGCACACAAGATCTGTTCCACGAATGTTAGTTTCCAGAATGATATCCATGTATGAGAGACACAACATGCCAAAAAAAGTTGTAGAGGTACAAAATCGTCTTTTTCTCTTTTACCATTTAAGAAGAGATATTCTAGCTAGTGAAGATTACTTACAAGAATACATCTCAAATTTGAATTTCATATATATATATGTGTGTGTGTGTGTGTGTGTGTGTATGTATAATTGCTGTTTGTTTAACACACAATCTAGAATGCTTGCACATTGTTTGTCACTTTTTGTTTAATTTTTTTATCTTCATTTCAATTGTTTCACTAAGAAGCAGATTTACTTCGAAAGATAATGTGTTCACTTAGGATGAAATGCAATATATGAGTATATAAATTTATTTGTATGTGCAATTATAAGTTTTAATTATTGCACAATATCTCCCTTGGTAGGCATATTTGCGATTACATTGAGCTTGTTCTTGCTAACTATGATCTAGATTATGTTGAAATGAAATAAAATATACCATTACCATAAAAAAGGACTAGAGAAATACAATGAAAACCAATTTCTATTAATGAAACAATGGTGAAAAACATTGCACAAGTACAATGGCTAGAATGGTGGTAGTTATCTTTGAGAAGATGTGTGTGCTCTACTTATTCACAAAAATCAATAACAAGAGGCTAGAACTACATTTTATATTAATGCTAAAATCCTAAGAGGTAAAAATCTTAAGATGGAAGAACCTAACCCTAATATTAAGTTAGCATTGAATGTGATGTTGCACCAGACAAAACTGAGTTGTACAATAAAAAAAGCCTTGTCAATGCCATAGCTTTTCGTTCATTGTTCTGTATTAGGTCTTCTTTGGCTCATTGGAAAGAAAATTTGTAGATTGATCTAGATCCTATTCGTTTAGGCATCAAAATTTTGAAAAATGCATGGGAAGGCCCCAAAAAATGCATCAGAAGTTCAGGACTTGAAAATTGTCAGTATTTGGATTGTTTCTAAGTTGACCTGGAACAATCACCTAGACCATTCCTTGACTCCTTCCTCCTTGAGTAGCAATGGTGTCCATCACTTCATGTTCCTAAACTAGATGGGGGAAATTTTGTTGGATATGATTCCCAATGAATCGCTTTCCTTGGTGAAGAAGCTACACTGCTTTGACATCCCAAAAGAGTTCTAGATTATGTTGGTAGGTGCTCTTCAACTTGGTGTCCATGATCCGGATTCCGGTCTGTTATCACACAAACTGTAGGTTGGGCAAAGCCCGACCCAATCCACAAGATGACGATAATTGTGGGAGAATTTATCCACTGTCACCTTAGGTAAACCCTCCCCCTCGCTTCAATGAAGGATAAATCCAACACAAGGGGGGAATCCCTGGTGACCCTAGGGGGAAATGAGATGGAAAGTGAGTTTATGGAAGTGAAGCCCCTATAGGTCAAACTACTAAGTGGAGGATGGCTTGGAAATGAGTTTCGGAGATGGTCAATGGTTGCCAAGTGCTTGAGTACCTGTGGAAGATTGTTGTACTTGCCTGAGACACAAGAAAACACAAGATACAAGTCCAATAATCTAATGGACAAGCAAGTGAAGCTTGCTGTCCCAATTAGCAGCAGTATATAGTGATATATATCAGCAATGAAATGAATAAAAGAGCTGCTAAACAAGTCACTAAAATCCAAGAAAATATGCAAGAGATTAGCTAGCAATTACTAGTGTAACTCAAGTATGATAGCACAAGACTTTAGCAACAATTAAAGGATGTTAGGTACAAGTATTGAAAAGTTATTATTGTAGCCTTATGGCTGTAGCATACAATTGCTACAACAGAAAATTCCAACCACCGAAACTTGCAAGTAAACCACCCAAAAGAAACACAACAACTAGTAGATTAATTTGGTAGCTTTCTAGCAAATTTTGACGGTTAGAAAATGAGTAAATTTGAAAGTTATGAAGTGTTTGGCTGCAGCCCTAATGGCTGTAGCATAAAATTATTACAGCAACAATAAATTCTTGGAGAAACAAGACACCCTAGTGGCCTTGGCTAGCTTTAAGCATATAGAAAAGATTCCAATTTAAGCAATTTCAATATCTAGTGATTCCACGTATCCCAATGAAATGATTTTATTTCTCCAATGCAAGAGACTAGTGCCTTTAACTATTGGTTTATGGAGTCTTTTAAATGAGAGAGCTAGATGTGCTATTTCGTTGGGGGTGTAAGCCCTTTTACTCCCCAAGGCAAGCGAAACTAGCTAGGAAAAACCTAGGAGGGTGTAACCCTTTACTTCTCCTAGTATTCCTTTGTGCAGCAAATTATTCTAAGACAATTATGAAGGACTTAGTGGGGTTGTATGCACTTATACTCTCCAAAATCTTAACAAATTAACCTTGCAACCAAGAAAAGAAGCAATAACAAGAGAGATTCCTTACCTAGTCCAAGCATTAACAAGATAAACTCCTTTTAACCAAGAAAAATCCACCATAAAAGCAAGAAATAGTCTCCAAGAAAGAGCGCCTTACTTCTCCATCCAATAGCCAAGACAAATCATCACAAGAGATAGTAGCAAAGAGAGATAGGTAAAATTGCCCAAATAGGGTGCAAATTTCGGCCAAGGAGCCTTTCTCCAAGTGTTTGTCCACTTTACTTTAGGGTAAACCACAAAATAAGGGGTCAACAACCCTTATTTTGCCCCTTTACATCATAAATTCAAATTTAACTTTTAAAAATTGCACATAAGAAACCCTAGTATGACGTCATACCTCTCTTAGGGTGATGTTTTGGCACTTTTAGGTCGACGTTGAGCTTGGGGATGAATCATTGGGCCTCCAAAGGCCTTCTTCCCAAGCGCTAGGGTCTTCTCCATCAAGGTGAGGCTTCTCCTTTCCCAAAATGCCATGTGTCAATCATCAACACCTCCACCACCCAAACCCTAGCCCTAGGGTGGCGTCAAGCCCTCCAAGCGTGACGTTTTGGCCTCAAGAAGCCAAATGTTGGGCTAGTAGGAGCTAGGTAAGGTCCTCTATGGTGTCTCCTTTTGCCTCCAAAGGCAACGATCATCTTCCTCCTTTGTTGAAGGTGTGGGTCATGGTATCCAACCTGTGGGCTTCAAGCCCCAAGGAAGGCCAAGCTAGGATTGTTCTTCCAAAAATGTCCACCAACTAGGTCCTGCAAAGACAAATGAATACGCTCTCCAAGGATCTCAAGTCAAATGCATCATGATAAGTAAATCAAATCAATAAAAGAGCCACCTAAGCATGTGCATCAAAACCACCTCAACAAACTATACAAGTGCTCAAAGACCCTATGCAATTTGCCAAGTTTAGGTATGGGAGGGTTGACAATGCGACCTATTGGGTGAATCATACCTCAAGTTTAGGAGTGTTTCCCAAGTGGACCCCTCTATAGGTCATGTGGAGAAAATGATATGGATGGGGGAAAGACATTTGGGCATGGGGTTCATGACATACAAGGGATCGTAGTGTCTCATTTATGGGCGCCTTTATAGAGGGTGTGTTGCACCTTCGTTTTCAATGCATCCTTTTTCCAAGCCCATTTATTGCCATTAATTAATTAAGGTCCAAACAATGGGTACTCCCTATGGGTTAATCGATTAGCTTGGGGCGCAACACCACGGTGTCACTTGAAGGGAGAGGTACACAGAGTGCCATGGGGGTATAGTCTAGCTTGTAACGCACTTATGTAGATCCCTCAACAAATGGGACATTTATATATATGTGTTTGCTTTTGCAGGTCTTTGATTCTTTTAGGAGAAACATTTCATTGTTCTCAAGACCTCTTTGGGCGAGCATCTGGAAGGTTCATAATATGGCTTTTATCTTTTGTCAGCTACATTCCCTTTGGGCCTTCAACCCCTTCTTCCCATGAAATGAGGGACAATCCCTTCTCGGGTTAGTACACCCGAAAATCCCAAAAGATAAGGAGATGAAGGGATGGGTATGGTGTTATCACCATAACAATTTTGTATGGACTACAAATTTCAGATTTAGCAGAGGACTAAAGCAGTGTAGAGATACAACGTGATTTGGAGGACCGGGCTACATCTGGCGGAAAAGGGCCAATATAGCAGAGGCACGAAAGGTGGGGCCTGGCAGACCATAGATCTTGAAGTGGCCCAGATCAACGACTAGCAGCCATATCAGGCAATGAATTAGCATGAGGTTTAATTAGGTGAGAGCAGGCCGGGGAAAATATCGTGGTTTCGGCGCGCGACCACGTGGCGCCATCAGAGGCATATCGGGGCGAAAAGCGGTCTACTCAAAATCATTTTTTCCAACCCCCGATATCGAAAGTTGATAGGACCCGATGGACCGTAGATATTGAAGCGGCCCAGATCGACGACCAAGACACATATCGGGCAATGAAGTAGCATGGAGGATAATTGTTCGAGGGTGGGCCGGGGAAAATACCATGGTTTCATTTCTCGGACACGCGACGCCATCAGAGGCATATTGAGGCGAAAAGCAGTCTACTCAAAACCATTTTTTTCAATCCTCGATATCGAAAAACGCATATAAAAGGAGAGCCCCCGGTCATTATTTTATGATATTTCAAAGCACTCGACCGTTTGAAAATTGGCGGAAACCCTCCATTCGAAACTAAAGCTCAACGGTGAACCAACTCCAAGCATTCTCCGCTGATTTACAAGTATTTTTCATCATGGCCACTAACCCTTTCATTTTATCCATGAAAGAACAAAACTATGCCTCTAAAGAAGAAGCCCTAATTGACAGGGATTCCGACGTATTTGACACAAAAATAACAGTCTCACCCATTTCCATGTCTAGATCAAATTTGCTAGACAATGTTGGAAAACGGATACCCTTCCTCGAAGTGGCCCAAGCCTCCATTACCCCTTACACCGTAGAAGTCGTTTTCCCTTTCCCAGAGTTTGTAAGCTGGTGTGCAGAACAGAGTTCGCAGGAAGAAAATGTCATTTTGAATAAGTTAGGGTCAGAGGTCTTATGCGAAATAGATAGTCCGTCAATTCGACACACCCTCAGTATACCAGAGTCTTCCCCCATAGTGTCAAAGCCCTTCGAGGAAGAGAAAATGATCACAGTCTACTGAGAATGTCCCCCCCGAAGTAAAAACCCTATTTCTGCAAACCATTGTTAAACCTGAACACCATTCCGAAAGTCAGTCGTTACCTATCAATGTAAGCATCATGATTATTGAGGTCCAGTGGGTTTGTTCCCTACTTATTCAAATTTTAGGGTTGGATAACGACAAGTTTGTAGTAGAAGTCATGTTGGGTTTCCTGTTGACCTTTTTTATGTCAGAATCTAGTCATTCGGTCTGTATCAGTTTTGACAAGTTCATTGCTGATAATATGCATCAACAGCTGGTAAATTTCAATTCACTGAGACACTTCAGATACTACACACACTTGATGAGAATGTTCCTAGAATCGAATAAGACCAAATTCCCTGAAGCTGCATTCATCTCGACTGAATGAAAAAGGATCACCATACTTATTTTCATCAACAAGATCATGTCCAGGGTGTATAGTCTCATCTTCGGCACAGACCTTTGAAAATAAGGCTTACAGATGAGGTCAAGCATTAGGGTGAAAATAAGTACACTTTTGAAGGTAGATTTGTTTATCTATAATTCTTGGTTATTCACTTATGTTCAATTATATAAGACTAAGTTATATATGCAGATTTCTTCCAGACAACCTAGGTGTAGATTCCCATAAAGATCTTCATTGTCTGAGGTTTCTCACTTGATCATATGTTGTTATGAGTAGCATATGGTTTCGGAAACATCTTACTCACTAGGAGCATGACCGATTATCACCGTTGTCAAATTGGGCTATGTTATCTGGCTATACAATCAGTCATTTTAATAACATTAGTGTTCCAGGGCATATTTGTTCTCTTGTAGTTTTATTATCTTGTTTTCTTCCTTGCTTTTGCTTTTAAATGCTTTTAAATTTGATGTTAGTTTACTTCAATTTTCCTTTGTACATAGCTTTGCCTTACATAGCCGTGATTAATGCTTTTCGGATTTGCATTTCACCTTCATTTCATGTTGCTTTGTTTTTTTAGTTCATGTAGCTTAGAATTAAATTAATGATAAACATTTCAATATCCATTTACATAGAATATTTCACTAACTTATGGCACATTTAAAATTAATAATGTAAACATTTAAGGAGTCCTAGCATCCATAAGGAGGAAGAACTCCATTCACTGTTCTAACAAATTAGTCTTCCCACGAATGTTGATTTTGGGGCTTAAAGGCATTCAAGTTTCACTTACCCTTTTCTCTTTGTTGTAGGGATTTTGCACCCTGCAGGAGATGAGCTTCCTTGGGTTCTACCAACGCCTAAGACAGGAATAGAGACATAAACTAAGGATGTTCCTAGATATGATTCATACATGTCAACGTCCAAAGAAAATGAAAACCTCCCAAAGATCAAAGCAATCATGCATGGATTGACAACAAATCTAATAGCTTATCATAACACATAATTATACTAATTCTCTACTAATGAATACATAAACTTGTATGAACAATTAAATAGAGGGAAACATCCAATATGTCTTCTATTTATCAAAGAAGCAATATTACAACTTACAAATGAGAAGCTCATGCAATGGTCTCCTTCCAAGCTCCTTTCCCAAGTCTTGCAACCAAATCACCAAAGTAACCTTGCTAGCTCTTTCCTCCTCCTTTCCCATGGGAAATGGCTTGGTTCTTATAGGGATTTAGAGATAAGGCCATATAGTTATTAGGATAAGATTCTCGAGCTCATGATGGAAGCCTTCTCGAAGCTAAACCCCGAGAAATCATTGGGAGATCTCATCCGTCGAAACCAAATCCAAAAATAGGAGCTTCTAGACTCGGTCGCGACCTGGCAAGCCAAAAATCGCAACCAAGCCTTTCGGTCGCACTCATAATGAAGGGAAAGTGCGACCAACCCTTTCGGTCGCTCCCCTAATGAGGGGAAGGAGAAACCAACCCTTTTCAGTCGCACCCTTAATGAAGGATAACAACGACCAAGCGGAAATTAGGCTAGAATCTTAGGGAAGAAGTGGTGAATGTTGTTGGATTAGATAGGTGATCTTTATGTGATAATGACCTAATGATTAGGTGGCAAATAACATTATAACATAAGCCCCCTAAAGTGTGAGGTCAAAAGAGGTGTCTGATGGCCGAAACACTTTATAAATCAAGTCATAGAGCTTTGGGAAAAGAAGCTTGGAGAAGACCATCGCCAGTCCTGCAGAAAAAGATCCCCAAGGCGGGAATACCCATGCTCGGTAAGAAAGGCAAGAGCATAACCGCCATAAATACACTACGGATCCATTCATGACACAAGTAATGGGATGATGGCCACAAAACAATACACCGTGGATCCATCAATAGCCAATCATGACTCGAACATGGCCACGAAAGTATATACTGTGGATCCATGCAAGACGCAAGTGAAATCATAGCCACGACCAAGTACAAATGTGGATCTATGTGATGTCACACAAAGCAGTAAGATGACTCAATAACTGAGCAATCGGTGAAGTGCTCATGAATATTCTCTATCGCAGTTTGGGAAAGAATGTCATCCAACAAGAGGGTGATCTTTCCCAAGGTCTTCGTCCTTAATCCAAATGGTATCAATCTACAACATGCGAATAAATGAGTTGAAGTTGAGCATGGTAGAAGCCGTTTGATTATCGGTCGTTAATGTATACCGTTAACAGACGCGAGGGATTCCACCGATGATGATGATGGAACCCAAGATACCGAGTACAATCTACGAAGTGTGAATAAAGGAGTTGACGTCAAACACTCGTAGATTCATTCGACATGAGTCAATGATGTAAACCCACTGTCGAAATGCAAGGAGACTTGCCACTGATGTCTGCAAGTCCCAGGGTACTGATGGGTTTCTAGATTTCAATCCTAGATAATGAGCTGGAGTCGATAGGATGAAATCCGTAGAAGGAGGGCCTTGATGTATCCCCCATCAATCGACATGAAACATGCGAAGATAGATGGTGTGAAAATCATAATGGAGCACAACTGACACAGGTGACTTGAAGTCGCGGCCGCACTGACCCTATAGTGAGTCGTAT
>CBVK0101910836.1:0-10417 GCA_900067695.1 Picea abies
TTGTTTCCTCCAAACCCGTTTCCCCCCCTCTTCCCTCTTGTGAAGCCTCCATCTCCCCTCGGGTAAGCAGATACGCTTTGATATCCAAAGCACGCATCCCCTACCCCTCCCCTGGAGGCCTAACCCTCGACCCCCCTCCTCATGCCCAGGAAGATAGAAAAACCCATCTTTCAAAATCTAAAGAACAAGTAGTCGCGAAAATCCACAAAGGAACCTGTTAACACATAAGATTGTATGGGTCAAACAATTCACCTTGGTTTTGTTTTTGAGTCATAAGGTTTATAGGACATAGGTTTTGAGTCTTTAGGTTGTAGTCATAAAGTTAGATTTGGTTTCAAAATGAATAAGGTTTTGTCTAGCCTTGGTCTAAAGTTTGAGCTATGTGATTGTTTTTATTAAAAGGATCATGTTAAGGAGGATTTATTGTTTTCAGAGCCTCTCCTCTTTGACAGGCGTTGTGAACTGGTTAAAGAGGAGAGTTGGAGGTTCGACTACTTGTAGACACCCTCGAGAAATTTCAAAGATACCAACATCAAACTCACGACCACTAGGTACTCCATGAGGGTTTTTATCTTGTTTGAAGGTCGTGAAAGTGGTTTTGGATGTACAAAATCCCCCAAAAATAGGAATTTGTTGGGCTTTTTTTGGAATCTTTTGTAACAAGACTCCTGAATGGAGGAGGATCCTATGTAACTCCTTGGTTTCGACCTCCTTAGGGTAGATAGATATTATTCACTAAAAATAAAAGGGTTTTTGATGAGAAAAGGGTTCATTCCATGACCCAAGAGAGGCTAGAGAGAGTTGGAGCCATGCAATTTCCCTGTGTGTGCTCATTGTAAGCCTGAGGGCCTATTTTGTAAATATTTTTTTCCATTGAAGACTTATGGGAGTTGTGATTTTCAGATTGCAATTCTTGTGTTTTATATATCTTCTTATTTGAATATATTGCAGATTTGAGAGTCAAAGGTTGCCAATGATTTATGGATCCCTAAGCAACAGAGGATCTGCTGTAAATTTTCCCATTAGTCATTATTTTATTCAATTATTTGTTGATTTATTAAACTCAAAGGATCTTTGTTTAGTAAACATTATATCTTATGTTTTCCTTCTTCATTCTTCTATCTCTTAGCATATTATCTTGTTGTCTGTTGAGCAGCTTTAGTGCCTTCGATGAGTAGAGTGTTCATGAATCCATTGCCTAATGGTGCAACCTATTGATATGCAGTTTGCTTCCCTCTCCCTTTCTTTCTCATTCTAATTGATCCAATCAAGCTTAAACTCAATATAAACCTACAATTTTTTTATGGGTACTAGGCTTACACCTACAATAGTCTAGGTGTGACTTCCAGTACTAACATAACCCAAGCGACCATCACCAGGGCCCTTAGAGCAAGGAAATTCCTTCCACCGAAGGAAAAATGATCTTCCTCTCCTTCAATGCGCAAGGGGTTGGGGGTGCCCCAAAGAAGTTATCCCTCAAACATATGTTCCTAAGCCTAAATTTGGGTGTCATCGTGATATAAGAGACGATCTGTTCAAGGAAAAGAGCGAGAGAAATTTTTAGTCCTTGGCTTAGGAACTGGTCCTTCATCACAATTGACGCTACATGTCTTTCGGGAGTTTTTCTCACCGGATGGAGCCCTAATTTTCAGGCCCTGTCCTCCTTAGTTGTCCGCACTTCAATTTCATTTAATCTAAAACATAAGAATAGTGATTTATCCTTCACAGTGGTAAATATTGATGGCCCCTATTATGATAGGGCCTCCTTCTGGGAGGATTTGGTCTCTGTAGGCATATTTTGTGAACCTCTTTTGGTGGCGGGAGGGGATCTGAATTTTACCCTCTTCCTGTGGGAAGTTTGGGGTTTTCACCCTAGGGCTGACAAGCAAAGCAGATTTTTCTCATCTTTTTTAGAAAAGGCCAGATTGGTGGATATTGAACCTGTGAAGCTCTCCCCTACTTGGAGAAATTTAAGAACTGGTAATGAGGAGCTAGAAAAAATATTGTATCGGTTTTTAATTTTTGAATCCCTCCTAAACTTGGGCTCTTATTTCAGGTCAGGGGTAGATACGGGAGGTATTTCAGACCATCGTCTTATTTCCTTGTATTGGTCTTTGGGTTTCGAGTCCCCCGCTTCACCCTTAAAATTCAGCCAGACTTGGATGGTAGAGGAATATTTCAAGAACCTGGTTCTTTCCTCTTAGGTAAATCTTTCTCCTCAAAATATTGGCCTTTTCATGATGCAGTTTGCGGAAAACCTTATAATGTTAAAAAGTGCCATAAAAAATGGCTCCCTCCTTGGAAGTCCAATAGGGCACGTTCCATAAGGGACATAGAAGAAAGCATCATTGAGGCCCTTAGAAAGTTAGTGTAGGGACTGACTACATCAATGCCAGCTACATTGTGGTATGGAAGCAGAATAGGTCAGATGGATATGTAGGATAGATAATATTACAAGAGATTGAGGCAATAGTTGTTGCATTTTTTTGTATGTTATTATTTGTCTAGTTTATTTAATTACTATAACTTTTTACAACTAATTTTCTTCAACAATGAAGAAATTTAAAGAACTCTTGTAGCATCTCCCATTTGTGATATAGAACCCTTCAAGTGAAAATCTCTTATAAAGGAATGAAAATTCAATATAAACTTTAAAGCACCATCTTTCCCAAGCATGACAAGTAATATTATACAACTATGACTATTACATTGGAACAAGACATTGTCTATGGTTAAAGGAAATACGAGGAGAACCCCCTCTCCAATGAAAAGATTCTAGAACTAAAAGAGTTGGAAGACAAACGAACCAAGTGGCTCAAAAAAGAACAAGAATGGCGCTTAAAGAGCACGACACTCTGGATTAAAGAAGGAGATAACAACATCAAGTTCTTCCATCAGTTTTCTAACTACCGAAGAAACCTTAACACTATCTGGGAAATCAAGGATGAATAAAGAAATGCGACAGGATCTTTTGAGGACAAGTCAAGGCTTGGAGTAAGCTTTTTCAATAATCTCTTCTCTGTTCCCCCTGGATGCCCCATCCAATAAATCATGGAGGTAGTGGGAAAATTCCCTACTGTGTTTTTCGAAGAAATGAATTTATCTTTGGAGGAATAGGTTACCAAACCAAAGCTAAGGGGAACATTTTTCTCTATGAAAAATGGAAAAATCCCTAGCCCATACAACGTCACGATGTAATTCTTTAAAGCTTTCTATGACCTACTGAAGGACGACCTTTTACTGGTGGTCAAAGAATCATAAAAGGAAGGAAGAGTTCACGGCCCCCTCAATACCACTTTCCTATGCCTTGTCCCCAAAAAACAACGCCCCTCCTCCTTTGAAGATTACAGATTGATTGTTGTGGTTGCAATGCAACATACAAATTAATCCCTAAGATTATCTCTAGAAGATAAAGCATGATGTTAAGTGCCTCCATAGGGGAAGAAAAGTTTGGCTTCCTTCACAATAGATAGATTCATGACGCAGTTTCCATAGCACAAGAAGTGCTCCACTCTGTCAAAAAATGAAAGCTAAAGGCAGCCATCCTTAAATTGGACCTCTCCAAAGCCTATGATAGAGTAAAATGGACCTTTTTGCGTCTGGCACTACTACAAATGAGCATGTGCTTAAAAGCGGTTAACTAGATTATGGGGTGCATTCAAAGTGATTCCTTTGTTGCTCTAATCAACAGAGCCCCTTCTCGCTTTTTTAAAGCTTCTAGATGTCTTCGACGGGGCTTTCCCCTTTCTCCCTTCCTTTTCTTTAATGTTGCAGAAGCACTTAGCATCTTGATCAAGGAGGCCCAGTCCAATGGCATTTTTTATTTTTTTTATTGTCTAGAGGAATCAACAACTAGTTGGGCATGTGCTCGCGTTACATGTGGCCGTGTTATCCAACCGCTACCCCTATAACCTCCAGGTGTGCCCACGATGCCCCTTACGCGGCACACAAGGTAAGTCGGGGGGAATTGAACTCGAAACCTCATGGAACTTCATTTTCACGGCACTTGCCAATTGAGCTGCCCCCCCGGGGGCTAGAAGCTTCAAGTTAATGGAGAAGAGAAAAATATTAATTTTTGGTTTTTTATAAAATCAAACAAATGATAGATAATTCTTTTTTATTTTTTTATTATTACTATTTTGAAATGAGATGCAAAATGAAAAAAGAATTTAATTAATTAATATCCAAGATATTATTTGATGAAGTATTGAACACATTATTCAAAATAGTCAAACTTGCTAATGAGCAAAAGAAGGAACACATAATCATAATTTAAACGAAAGTAAACAGTTGATAAAAATTAACGTTTTTGTTTAAATTGAGATTTCTATGCTCATTTCTAAATTTTGACATATACTCTTGTAATGAATGTCTCATACTATAGTGAATGTCTTAAGTTTGTCTCAAACAAAGCTAAGGTGTGGAACTATTTGAAAATGTTGATTCTATAGCTCATTATAATTATCAAAATTCTAATGGGGGCCCTTTAAATTTTGTAAAAATTTAGGGGGAGTTGTTGGGGCCCAATAAATGGCGACTCACTAGGTGAAGCAGTTATCTCTGATCTGGTAATATTTCATCTCAGGAAGAAAAGAATAAGATTTATAAAAGGATTTAAGCTCCCTGAAATAAATTCACTCTGAGACCATATAGTATTAGGATAAGCTCAATGTTATGACCATACAATAGAATTTTGTTTGCAGGAGATTATAACCTGAAATAATGTCTTAATCAAAGAGTCACGATGTTTATAAAAGAACTTCAATACCATTGATAGAGCCACTACTACTAGTAGATGTCCATAGCCTCAACAGGGATGTCATTTAACCCACTCAAATGATTTAATCCCATCCAATAGTTGTATCCACATGATGTATACTTCCATAAGATTTAATTTAAAAACAGATACCTGCTACCTCTCAACCCGACATTACTTCACTGTCAGGAGGCCTGTTCAGTACCGTGACGAAGTTGTCTTGGTATCATGTGTGCATTTACCCGCTGCCAGCGAACCTGTTCAGTACCCCGATGGGTTTACACACACTTTCCACACTTAAGTGCTTCTAACCCTCTTATGCCACTTTTAAATAATAATACAATTATAGATTTCTTAATGACAAAGAGAGCGGGGTGATACTGGAGGTTAATTGCAATACAGGTGAATAGTTGATCATGTTATTTATTTTCTTTCAAAACTAGAAGTTTTATCATAGTTTAGAGATTTTAGATTTCCTCCAAGAAATCATCTAGAGAATGGGGAAGCGCTTAAAAGTGATTCCTTAAGAATATGGATGGCGTAAAAAGTTTAAAGATCATCGTAATTTTCAAATATTTAAACCACAACTCTGGTGTAATACTCTGACAAAGACAATTTGAGGAAAAATGAAAGTGACAATTGACTTAAAAATCAATTGTCTGAGCTATATCTTAATATCAGGACCTTTTGAATTATTTCAAATTGCTTCAAAAACACAAGTCTTAAAATGAATGCTTCCTTTGACAATCACTCCTTGATCAAAAAATATTGATTCAAAAAGACAAACAAGAAGAAAACTCATTCAAAGCAATCAAAGAAAACAAAAAAAACACACAACAAACCAAATCAAATTTTATCAATGGGATTCAAAATCAGAAGTACACAAAATCAAAACAGAAAAAGGAAACTTTTCAGGAAACGATTTTTGCCAAAGATAAACTTGAGCTTTTGGATCAACTAGCATCTCACTATAAAATAAAGGAAGAACTAAATCATATAAAATATCATGTGCGAGCAAGTTCTTTTCTTAAGATAGTGATGTGTAAGATGCTACTTTGACCAAGAATTATTATTAAAAATAAAAGAGACTAAAAGAAAATATAAAAATCCTTAATAAGATGAGTGCAGTCGTACTCGTGGCACCTTGGGTCAGGGTTGAATTGATAATTCAAATTTCTTTATCTCTTTACTTTCCATTTAAAATTTTCATGATGATACTGCATTTTTGAAAAGAAATATTCAACAAAAAGCAGAGAGAAAAAAAATTAAAGTGGACTTCCCTGAAAAAATGCATATTATGGTTCTCTTGGTGTGCCCTCTTGTGTTCATAAATGCATTATTACAAATAGAAACACTGAGAAATAAAACTAAAAGAAAACCTACTCCTAAACCTACTCTAACTACTAAACAAATAAAAAATACTAAGTGAAGTCATGCTTCCAATGTAGCCATCAAAGTAACTCCAATCCTGCAATGGAAACAAGATCAAATATTACTAACAATAATGGTAGTATATCAAAAAATAAAAAATATATATCATACTTAACTTTATCATCATCATTTAAAAACAAAGAAAGCATGACCTTACCATTCCCTTGAACATTCTTTTTGTATGAATCCTCCAGCCATTCTGCAATTTTGTCATTATATGGGTCACAAAATATGAAAAATGGAGATTATGGGGACCTGACATAACCATCGGCCTAAACCGAAGTGCCCCATCCTCCTGACAATTTTCCTTTCATTCCATATTTTCTCCATCTGGAGGATATAAAATGAGTGTGTTGAAGTTACCTCCTTGATCTCTAAATAAAACGAAGATAATCTTACCATTCCCTGGGAACTTTTCAAGATATGAATACTCCAACCAATCTGCAATACTATCATGATACATGCAATTACTGACATGGGATGGTTTGAAAGAATTCACATGCGACAAATATTCCTGGTGAGAATAAAGTATTAGACTATCAGGGAAAGAATCTTGTAAAAAGGTCGGATGGCGAGAACTTATCATGTTTCTCGATCAGAAAATAAATGTATCATTCTCTTTAAACTTTCCATTGAGCTTAAATACCTCAATATTAACTATTTGAGGTGGACTAAATGGAATGAACAACATTTTTGAATAATCATCATTGGTAATAATATTTGGCCAATTATACTTTTCAACCTCAAATAATTGATCATGGAAAAATCTAGATTCTTCTTTAATCACAAATTGAGATGAATCAATGGAAGATGCAATTTGAGACTCTTTCAAATAATTTATTGATTTACCCACGGATAATTGATGAGAATAAGAATTGATATGTTCATGGGTAGAATTATTTTCCTCTTTATCTTCTATTCGGTAATCTCTTTGTACCTGATTATATAATGTTGAATTCTCTCCAATGCAATATGGAACATGAAATTGCACAACATTAGGATCAAAAAAATCGAGGTACAAGGAATAATATGTAGAAGAATTGAGGAGACGAAATGAATCTCTTGAAATGATATGTATATACGTTTCAAAATATGGTTTTCTTCCCTCTCCTTGTATAAACTGATCAACCTCTATTGTATTCTCTTTTAAAGAATACGAGACAGTTTCTAAGAGACAATTTGGTTCATTATGTAAGGGAAAATTTGAGAGAAAATCACTAGAGATAGAAGGTTGATTAATAGTCTGCCTAATGATTTTGTCTCCCACTGATTGATCATGGATCTCTTCAACTAAATTAGGGGAAGATTTATCGTCCACATGGTTATAAACTTCAAATTCGGCCTATTTTACTTTAGAAGTTGTTATAAAATCTATGAGAGTGTGACAACTGTCATCTTTTAAATTAAATTTTCCTTCTTTGACAGGAGGAGACATCGTTTGCAAATAATGATTAGATGTGACAATTTCATTATGTGGTTCATGATTTGCCAAAATGAAAGAAGCCGACAAAAATTGTGGTGCTTCAAAATCTTCAAGATCAACATGAAAATTTGAACCATCTTGAGATTGAGTGTTAGTACTCAATTCAGATTGGTTAACAATTAATTGATCTTGCTTGTCTAAGAGAGAAACAAGTTATTCAAACCACTTATTAATAAGCAGAATTTCTTTCAAAAGGAATCTAGTACAAACATGGATTATCCTATTTCCAAAATCATTGAATGATTCACCATTTTCTTTCCTTAAGCAACTTAATTTTTCACTTAATTCATCATAATCATAGTTGCTAAAATCTAATAAAAAATCAAATACAAACTCATACAAAGAATAAATAGAATTAGCCTGAAAAGATTCAAACCAAATTTTAACCCGACCTCAGAAAGTGAGAGTGAACAATTTGCATGTAACATTATAATCAGTGATTTTATGTCTTAAACACTTATAAGAAAAAATTAGAAATATGGTCTACTGCAGATGTGTTCCCTTCACCATCGAAGGTGAGTTCTGAAAAGAGATCAGTTGTCTTGTTGGAAATAATTGGTAGTGAGACATTAAAAGCATGTTCAGACACAGTGATTTGGGCAGGAGCCATTAAAAATTTGAAGAAATTGACTCCAAATAGTTAGCCTTCTTTGTAGTGCATTATAAGATGACACAAGAGAAAAATGTATAAATCTGGAATTATGGCAGGCTGAGGGGTAAAATATTTAATTATTAAATTTATGTCATCCCTCCTTCTAGCGCCATTTGTTCATGGGAAAATTTGGCATGCCATCAATTGGAAGAATAGATCTGGTCCGGGGTTGTCTAAAAAACCCAAGTCATTTGGTGTAACCTATTCTGATGGGTTTAATGGCTCTGTTAGCCAACTAGGGTCCTAAAGATAGAAAAATGAAATAAACTAACTAAAGAAAATATTCTAACAATCGACACAATAATTAAAAATATTTATCTAAGAATGTGAATATACAAATGATTATGAACAGTTTATATACAGTTTACAAGGTTTTCATGAAATCTTGCGAAAATGATTGTTTGATAAAGTTTCTGAATCAAATATGAACAACACTTCTTTTTGGCTTTTTTTTAAAAGATATTAACTAATAAATACTAAATGAATACGATTGAAACAGTGACACAAAAATTAGTCAAAGATAATTAATGTAATCATAGTTTCATTCATAAACAACTTAACTAATAAACACACAGAATAACCTGTAGCTAATCAACGAAACTGGTATTATATTTTTGTGTTGTATGAGCTCCTGCATGTACTATCGTTAAGGGAAACCTATAATAGAACAATACTAGCACTTCTAGAATACATTCAAGAAGTATTTGATATTGGAGTAAATTAATAACAATAGGAAGACAACTAATTAAAAATCATGTGATCTTAAGATAATCGATATTTAAGAACTAAAGAAAACTCAATTCTGAGTATTGATATTATCCATCATTTAACATTAGAAATAAATTCCACAATAATCAAATGATGGATTGATCACACATAAAAAATGGAATAAGAAATTATGGGCAGCATATAACATTTAACAATATGAAAACACCATATGATGACAAGCTAAAGCTAAAATCAACCATAATAACATTCTCATAATACAACAGTAATGAAAGAACGAAATGGAATAAGCATAACATAGGTCTAAAGCCAAATATGAATTGATTTCCCATGTTCTTTCTCAAAATCACATGCCCATATTGTAGTCCTGGAAGAATTTTTAANNCTTAAAGATTGAAAAAATTAATACATAAATGATAACAATTAACCATGTATTGATAAAATAGACTAAAGCTAATTTAAATCAATGCATAATCAATTATTCAAAGAATATGAATATATTATAATGAAAATAAAACCATTTTATTCACAGGACAAAAGCCATTAAGTAAACTAGAATTCCACATTCTTCTTTGAAAATACTTGTCCATTCTCCCAAAGATTCCAACCATCTGTTACTCCATTTGAAAAGAAGAAAAGTTTACAAAATAAATAATATACAAAAGATAAAGGTTTAAAATCCTCCTCTCAATTTCTTGGATCTGCATGGCTCTGAACTTTCTCATTTATTTATACAATGAATGAATAGTCTGGGTGTCACTATTAATTTTCGCCACCTGAAATTTTTCTTGTAACAAGACATCAATATATCTCAAATCGTACTTTTTTGGGGAAATTTTCTATGAAAAAAGTAAATGGGTCCATTTGGGTTCTGAGTTTTGAACCGTTTCTTAAAATTCCTCACGGTTTGGCTGCAATCAGTCCTGAAAAATCATCTGTCTGATCTTGACGCCTTTCCAAATTTTATCTGTTGTTGCTCATAAAATACAGATAAAATTATTTGTAGCAACCCAATATTATTTTTGGATCAATCATGTTGAACGTATTTGGATAATAAAATCAATCCATGATCAGATCCGTATCAAATATTTGATAATAGAAACCCGTGAAACAAAAAGAAACCTAAATTAATAACCTAAAAATTGTGAATAAAACAAAATCTAGAACAATAAAAAAAATGAATTTAAACTAACTATAAGTTCTAAACAAACATTGTTTATAATTTCCTTTCAAATATTATCTTAAAATTCTAGAAGCTTCAAGTTAATGGAGAGGAGAAAAATATTAATTTTTGTTTTTTTACAAAATCAAACAAATGATAGATAATTTATTATTATTATTATTATTATTATTTTGAAATGAGATGCAA
>CBVK0101910845.1:0-16005 GCA_900067695.1 Picea abies
CGAGATCTACACTCTTTCCCTACACGACGCTCTTCCGATCTCACATCTTTGATGCTGATGTAAAATTCCTGCAAAAGTAATAGCCACCGAGTGACCCGCCCATTAGTGATCAATTTATTAGCTAGATATCTAATAACAGAATGATCAGTATATAAAATAATGGGATATCCTGTTATATAATGAAGAAATTTATTGATGGCATGTATAAAAGCTAAAAAATATTTTTTTGTTACTGTACAATTAAGTTCAGTTGGAATAAGATTCTTGCTAATGAAATAAATAGCGTAAGATTTCTTGTCTTCTTCTTGTTCAAGGACGATGCCTATGGAAATATCTGATGCATTGGTGGAGATGTGAAATGGTACTTTCCAATTTGGTCCCCTCAACACTGGTGTTGTCGATATCATCTTATTGAGTCCTACAAATTCCACATTACACTTGTCAAACCACTGAAACTCCACATTACCAGTAAAAGCATGTAAAGGTGCAGCGTTTCTTGCAAAATTTTCCATAAATCTACAATAGTATCCAGAAGCACCAAGGAAACTACGTACCTATGTTTGTGTGTGTGGTGTAGGTAGATTAAGGATTGCATCTATTTTTGTTGGATCTACTCTAATTCTGTCTGCAAAAATATAATGCCCTAGTACCACACCTTCTGTCATCATCATGTGACATTTTTCATGGCTTAAGCATAACCTGGTAGGAATGCACCATTTTAGTACCTTCTTCAGATTATTTAGTGCTTGGTCGAAGTCGTCACCATAAGGAGTGAAGTCATCCATGTAGACTTCAAGCCCTTCATTGATCAGGTCATTGAATATGCTCAGGATGGCCCTTTGGAATGTGGTTGGAGCGCTACATAGTCCAAAGGGAAATACTCTGTATGAAAAGGTACCCTAGGGGTAGGTGAATGTAGTTTTATCTTGATCTTCTGGAGCAATCTGGATCTGATTGTAGCCACTAAAACAGTCTAGGAAAGAAAAAAAATTATTTCCTTCCAGAGTATCCAAGACCTGATCGATGAAGGGTAAGTGGAAATGATCCTTTTGAGTGGATTTGTTAAGTTCCCTGTAGTCAACATAGATTTTCCATTTCCCATTTTTCTTTGGGACAATCACTAATGGGAAAAACCACCAACTATATGAGATAGGGTATATAAAATCTACATCCAACAGATTTTGTAATTCTGCCTTAACAATATCCTTGAGATGGGGATTTAGTCTTCTCTGTGACTGTCACATAGGTCGAGCATCTTTCTAAATATATATGTGATGTGTGCAGAGTTGTGGGTCAATACCTTTCATATCAGGATACTCCCATGCAAAATCTTGTTGGTATTTGGAGAGGACTTGAATTAGCTTTTGTTGTTGTTGTTCATCTAAATTGGCATTGATGTTTAGATACCTCCTTGGTGCAATTTCGATTGGTTTTCTGTTATGAACAAATGTAGTTGGAATTTTTTGTTCCATTAAATATTCCAGTGGGTCTCCCTGTGCTTCATAGTCTAAAACAACTTGGATCATCTGGTAGGTTGGGTTACTCATGGTGGCTGGGCTATTAATAAACCAACTAATTACGTCATCCTCTAGCTGGTTTTTAAGTCTGAGGGCTTCTTCCAGCGTGAGAGGGGCTCGTAAATCCTTTTCTGGATATTGTGGTGCTGGCAATTGTGGATATATGAAATTTGGGCTTAGCTTGGCAGGAGGATATAAGATGAGATTATTTATGACACCTCCTCTGGAAATTGTCATATTACCTGTTTGACATCCTATGTATGCATCTGTTGTTGCGATCCATGGCCTTCCCAGTATCAATGGATGCCCTTCAAGTCCACTTCTTGGGTTAATGATGAGAAAATCCATCGGATACTCCCAAGATTCGATGGAGATGGCTATATCATGTAATGTGCCAACTGGTTGAACCACCGATCGATCTTCCAATTGTAACATAATTGGGGTGGGTTCAAAGGAGTCAAAACCCAGGGTATTGGAAGTTTCCATAGTCAGGATGTTGATGCCCACTCCCAAATCAACTAGTGTATTTGGAAAAGAACATAATTGGATCTGAACTGTTACTATGGGATTACCTAGATCTTCATATTTGATTGGTTCTTTTATACCAAGAATTGGATCAAACAAGGCTCCTACTATGCAAATTGTCGATGATGAATTTTTGATCTTCCTAACAGGATTCCTTCCACATAGTTCCTTGACTATTTTTGCGTAAATTGGAATATCTTGTAGAGCCTACAGGAGTGGAATATTGACATATAGATTCTTGATTTCCCCTACAATGTCAAAGTTGGGATATTCAGAAGGTTTTTCTATCATCAATCTTTCAGGGAACAGAGGGGATGGAGTTGAATCCTTATCAGGATCCTGTGATTTGACTATGTTTTCCCCCTGCTCGATTTCTTCTGTTATTACCACAGTCAAGGGTGTTATTGTTGGTTGTTTTTCATTCTCTTTCTCTTTAGAAATGTTATTTTCTTCAAGAGATATTATACACCCTGATCTCAACCAGAGTTCATTGCACCCTACTGAGTTGGTTTCCCCTTCCCCATTCTCCATAATCTGGACAAGCTGAGCCAGTCTATTATTAGGGTTTGGGTGAGGCTGGGCTAGTAATTGGGGGCACAATTGAGATTGAGGGTTTTGGGGCAGTTGGAGTGGAGCTTGCAATGTGGGTTGGGTTTGAGGGGCCATCTCCATGGGGCACTACCAATTCTAGTTCCAATTTGGGTGTTGGCTAGTCATATTAGGCCACTGCGAAGGGTAGGGGTTATTTGTATTTTTCCAGGGTGAGGTGGGATATTGTGAGTTAGGCCAAGTAGATTTTGCAGTTGGTTGATTCTTCCAGATAGGATTGTAGCATACTGGTTTGACCAAGTGGGATTTGCATGTGGGTATTGGTGGGGCTACTAGTTCTGATTAGTAAATTGTTGGCCCTGCCATGCATTACCAGAAATGTTTTGTTGATTATACTATCCGGGAAAGAGTGAGGAAGGGTATTGTAGTGTATTTGGAGGTTGGTTCTATCATTGACGACACTAAGCCATCAGATATAATGGACCTATTTCTTCTTCCTCTTCTCTAAAGACATCTTTCAGTCCAAGAAGTGATGGGCATTGTTCTGTGTCTTGATCCTTGGTGTAGATAGCACAAAACTGAAACACATCCAAAGGGAAATCCCTTGGACCATGTTTTCTTCTGCATCTATGGAAAAATATGGCCAAAGTCTCTTATGCTTCTATTTTTTTCTATTTGGCATGCAATACATCCAATTGTGTAGTCAAAGTGCTCAAAATATATGTTTTGAAATTTTCTAAGAGATTACCAACTTCATCTCCCGTAACACCCTCACTGGTAGTATTGCTACTTCTGGTGTGGGAAGTCTATATTCCTGATCTAGTCCGTGTGCTTCCTTGTGAGCACCTGATACACAATTGAATGATGTTATCATAAGTTTCTTGATAAATGTCACCCTTTCCCATTAGATTCAATGTTTCTATCCATTGATATTTCATACCCTTAATCAGAGTTTCCTTAAGTACTTCACCTGGTAATGTACAATAGGGTGACATTTGTAAATTATACTGAAATCTCTCAACATATTCTTCTAATGATTCATTTTCTTTTGCAATCATTTGAAAGATTTCATCTTTCAGGTCTCTGGTTCTACAATAATCATGATATTTTGTCAATAAATCTTGTTTCATCTTAGCCCATGAGTTTATAGTTCCGCCCCATAATCCCATAAACCAGCATAGAGCTTCTCCTTTCAAGGTGGAGGGGAACAATTTTAATTTTTGGGGTTCAAAGGTATAATCATACCCTTTACATAGGACATCAAATTCAAATAAGAATGCATCCGGGTCTTCTAAGATCAATCCATGGAAGGTTGGTAGGTTTTGTAGGGTGATTTCCTTCATGGGGGCATTGACAATTGGATCAACTATTATATATTCCAATGTGGAATTCTAGGGACGTTGTACTTTTTGGTTGTGCTATTTGATAAAAAATGTGCCATAAATATTCGGGGATCCCTTGATCTGGGTATTTTGTTCGAGGTGTTTGATTATCTGACCCTCTAGAGGATTTGATTGCACTCCCTCTATCTGGGATTTCAGGTATACCTTATTCTTTCGCGGGAGATTTAGGATCAGGGGGTGGTGATGGATATGCCTTGGCAACCCCGCTGGTTTCTCCTTCTCCTTCCTCCAGATTACAAGAATTTTCCTCTTCTAAAGGGGTGAGAGGTAGAAGATATGTGATATGAAATCTTTGCTCAGTCCCTTCAGTTTTGTTATGAATCTTAGTGTGGGCTGCAATTGGTGAGACTGTTACCTAAGGTATTTGGGTAGATCCTTTCCTAGGTCCAACCAAAGCTTGAGATTCGGCGTTTTGGATGATGTCGTCTATGAAATTGCTTCTCCCAGGGAGCACCAAGCCCTAGGCTTTGGTAATTTTTGGTGGGGTTTTGGTTTTTCAATATCCTTTGTCTTAGCCATACACATGTCATGCAAAAATAAATTCAAGAAAGAAAACACCTATTAAACCTATTAATGCGTAAGTTGGAGGTAGGCATTAGCATAAGCATCTTACTTATTGCCTGTGTAGGTTCTTACCTTCTGTCTTCAATACCTCGTCCTCTAGAGGCACAATGTATGCTACCTTTGACATTCTCCCCAATAATGGTGACAAAATCTTGGTGTCTAAAGATGTCCTAAAAACAACCTTAGTTTAACATTAATTTATCAACCTGAGGATTCGTCTTTTATCTTAAGAACATCAGCAAAGTCTATGAAGATAGCTTGTAGAGGATAAAATCATGTATCTAAAGAAAACATGAGTTTATCCACAATCAAGTTCCTCAAATGTTCATTTAAAGATTCTAATATTAAGATCTTACTTAACAGAATTGAAATCTAATTTCTAACATGTTGTAAATGAAAAGGAACTAGCTAACCTGCTAAATTCATTTAACTGAAAAGAAATGATTGAATATGAGTAAAGACTTGCAGAATTAACTATTAACTAGGAATCGAATTGCTGGAAAGGAAATAATGAATTATTCTAATGGAAAGAAACTGGAATTGTAATCTAATCGTAAGGAACAACAAATTGAATAGAAAGGAGAAACAATTGTAACTTTAACTAAAAGGAATGACAATTGTAACCTATTCTAAAGGAACAACAAATGTGAATCTTAAGTAAAAGGAACAACGCGTATGAAAACATGAGGAACTGTCAAGAAGAAAACTACAGTAATGGAAATTGGAGTCAACAATCATTAACACTCAAGAGAAATATTTACCTTCTGTATGTAAACCGTATGAAATCATTAACACACTTATGCATTCATCTTAACTATTGTGAAAGAGAACTGAATCATCAAACAAAAATCAAATAGATACAATTGCAGTTGAAATAGTAGCTCCTTTAGACTGGAACCTTGGTCCTTAGAAACACTGCTACTAGAAACTTAGTATATAGAAATGGTGAAAACGATCAAATATTTTATTAACTTCATAGTTGGTGCATCGCTCACAAAAATGGTTTGTGCAGAGTAACTATGAGTCTGAATACTTGAACACAATTCTTAGATTGTCTTTTAGGATCTATTACCCTCTATATATACAATAATTTGAGTAAATCAATCCATCCCGAGGATCGAAAGATCCTCAGGATTGTTTTACTATTATAAAGTTACAATATAGAAAACTGAATCATCTTTAAAACTGTTTTTGCACCAAAAGTCCTTAACCTCCAATGGCTCATGCATCTTCAAGATTTCCTTTGTTGTTTTGGTTTTGACAATATTTAACCAATCCTGTAACAAAATCAAACAATTCCAACCGTATTTTAGAATCTAATCAATGTGACTTCAATAATATCGCTAGAAGGCATATTAATCATTTTCTATCCTATTTATCCCTAATTAACACAAAATTCACTCAAGATTGTATCAAAAACTATGGGAATAAGGAGGATATTTGTAGCTTTTTCATAACAAAACAAGAAGCACTAGAGGATGCCACATGTCACCTAATTTTGGCATTTTCTGGTCATTCCGTGGACCAATGGAAACGTGCCACGTGGTAGTCTGTACATCCACATGGAAATTTGTAAAGCCACCCGACAGGTGACATGGCAATCTGAGGAGGTGGAAAACACATGGCAGGGTGATGTTAGCACCACATGGGCAGTTGACTGTGTATCGAGCAACCAAAAGGGAGGTGCCACGTGGACTAATAAGGAGGTGCCACATGGCACCCACAATTTTCCCAATGAGGGATGTGTCTGAATAAACCAAAATAAAAAATAAGGTCCGACCATCGGATCGGTCGATGACCAAAATCAACGAAACAAACATATATGTATAGGTTGGAGCCAATGATGGGTACTGTCTGGCTAATGCCTTTTCTAGAGGTAGGTCTAGTAGACCCCCACTAAACTAAATGGCCAAACAACATCACACCAAAAAGGGGTCAGGAGGATTTGAACCCTGAACCTTTAGGAACCAACGCCCTAATTATCCCTCCGCCAAACGTTTGGCCCAAACGATCACATCATTCAATCTGTCGATTTTTTAATTTAAAAATTGAAATTTCCCAATGCACGGGGAAAAGGTGCATGCCCCAGTCCGTACTGGGAATGGATTTCAATGCAGGAGTACTGTCATTAATGCAGGTTGTAGGCACAAAAACTAAGACAATATTTCTCTCAGGCCTAGGAGTGCTACAGTCATATCGAGGCGTGGAGACAATTATTTTTGGGTAACTTGGCACAATGAATTCAATGGTGTTTTTTTTTTTCTTATCTGAGCAAATATTATGAAACTTAACTCCTGCATGAGGTATACTTATGTATTTTTCCAAATTCTTTTGTTGAGTTAATAAAAAAGCCTACCCATTTGAGAGCAAGACCCAGAGACGTAGTCCATCAGGGACGAACTCCGTTATCAAGTTTTTGTGTTCAGATCTGATGCATGTGTCTCTTCATTATTGAGTTTTTCCTTCTTCCTGGTGCACCTCATTTTATGCTTATTTAATACAATTCTTTAATAAGTCACATCGATGAAAATATCTCATATCACCTAGGTAACAGTGGGTGGCTTACTTGATAATTTCCTCTAGGATATCTTTTTCATGGTTAGGCATTTTCCATCTATAGAGATTTTGAGTGGTAATAAGGCCCATATAAACAATAAGAGAAATGGAAAAAAAAACATATATGTATTTCTTTTTGGATGTCATGTTCAATATGTGGTTCAAGTATAGACCATTTGATCTTTATATTCCTTATGTTTTAGGATTAAATATTGAGTGATTCCCTTTTCCATAGTTAAAGTGATTTATCACTGCAATAATGTTCTTGAGGATCCCATGTTAAATTTATCTAGGCTTTATTTTTTTTTTCTTTAGCTAGGAACCATTAAACTTCTCGATAATTGATATATGTATGAACATACATTCTTTGCTAACAAGATACTAATATGACTATTGTATATTTACCTCCTTATTTTATTTGGTAAACATGGTGTAGGGCCATTCCTACTTCGTTTTAATTGGTTGCATTAGTTATTACCTTCCTTTTTTTAAGTAAGAATGTATTTTATTTGTTGCTATAAAATTGCCAAGGAAAACATACCATGTCTTTTGACACATGGGCTGCCATGAAAGGAAACCAACCTATATCAACAATATTTTAGTGTTTAGATTGATCCTTAGGGTCAAAAAATAATTGAGCAGTTTTTTAGAGACTATAATTTCACCAAGAACCAAAATTAGCCTAAAAATATCAGTCCTACAAAGAGCCAGAGCAGTAAAATTGAAGACAAAACTAGCTAGATAGATATAGCCACTATGAAACATTAGAAAAAAAATGTCCATTATGGGGCAAATGCTGGCTACTCATCGATAGAGGGATAGGGAAATTCGGTTGAAGATCATATTGGGATGACACTTCCAATATAGGCCGGTGGAGAGCCATGTTGGCATTCATAACTACTAACAAAGAGATGCACCATTCCAATTGCTCCTTCTGATATTTTAAATCTTCCACCTCACTATGAAACTATAAAATTATTTTCATGATCTCTTATTTTGGGAAAGAATTACACGAAGGAGAATGATCAACCTATGTATCCTCAAAACTAATAGGAGAGGATCTTGAGGGAGATAATTTAGCGTGTGAGTTGAATAAAACAATTTGAGAGACATAGTATTCTTGGATTTGCATGTCTAGAACAAGGGAAAATCCATTCCCATCACCCATGTATTCAAATTACACCTCGAATCACTTGATATAACATTCCCAAATAATTGTTTCCTCCTACATATTCATCTCCCTTTGAACATATGCATTATGGGTAGAGGAAGCGATGAACCCTCTCCCTAGTGAGACCATCAATTTTTCACCCTTTCCTTCCATCCTATGACGTGAATTATGAACTCGACACAATCTTCCTCTTTCTCTAATATGTGACATTAAGCCAGATAGAAATGTTGACTACATCTGTGAAGATGAACAAAAATTTTCCATTCCATAAAATATGAGCACAAGAGAGGGTACTTAATAGGGACAACTGAGCATGTGGAGATCCTCCTCCTTCCTTCACTGAGGAAATTTCCATATAACACAATAGATGGTGTAGGGTAATTGTTCTAATCACTTGAATTCAGGCATAGTAATTTATCATTGTATCAATTGTACCAGGGACCATATACCTTCATCTTTTCTCGTGGTATGAATGAATTTCGTTAGTGTCCAAGGTGAGATATATCCTAAATCAAGATTCCCCTTAAATACTTTCACCTCCAGGTGGCTAAGCCACACCTATCTAGGTACATATCCATGCAGTCATGCTGACACCCCATTTGTGGTGCATTAGTTATCACCTTGAACATAATTGTAGCTTAAGATAAATTGTACGAGAGGTATCTTAAGCTCTCCTTTGCACTCACAAAGATGAGGAGACTAGGGTTTTGAGTAGTGATGTTTGTTTTGCAATATTGGATGCCTTGGATATTTCAATGAACTTAAAATTTCACACCTCCAATCATAGAAAAATGTATTTAAATAGATTTTGATTATGCATTTAACTATGGTTGGTACTCCAGTGGAGGTAGGTCCAATAGGGGTTTTGTTCGGCCCTAGAGGAAAAAGGATGCTGACTTACTCATGGAATCTAGGAAATTCCACAAACAAATCAACATAGTCCTATGCACTCCTCAAAGGGACCCAAATAACGAAGGATCATCAAATAAACAAGCTAATCATAATAGGGGATTCCAAAACGATCATCAGATACTTTGTCAAAATCACAAACCCAAATAACTCAACTCTCAAAAGAATCATCGAAAGAACCAGGGACACAATCTCAAGAATGTGCCCCTTATTCTATCATGTCTGATCAACAAACAACTAGAGAGTAGATGAACATGCTAACAAAGCCATAGATAAAAACACAAGCCACTTGGAATTTTTGGGTAGGTCCACGTTTCTAGCCCCCCCTTAACCTCTCTAATACCCCTGCTCATACTTGTCGATGTTCCACCTAGAAGCCAAGAACACATGGATCTCCAATGCATCAACAGGTCAGGATGAACTCTCGACAAACCCAGGGGATCAATGTACTTCGCCAAATCCATAATTCTGAGTAGTACATCGTAGCAGGAAAATTGAGATTTGTAGTGTAGAAAAAGGTTTTCTCACCATGGGATCCTGCACATGAGGTCACTCCCACCTCACTCTACTTCCTCTCAACTTACCCTTCCATTAATGTCACTCGCGCTAATGGAATGGGAAACGATTGATGTAAGGATATAAAGCACACAAAAGATGGAAAATAAGTACACCTCATCCTAGAGGCGTCATATAGCATGCTAAAAAATGAACATCAGATGGAGATTACAGGGAGGACAGATCCTGATTCAATGTTTATACACCCACAGGAAGGTAAGGGAATTAAACATAATTATAGGAGATAGGAAGATCCCCGGAATACCAAGCCAATGTTCAGACCACATAAGTCACAAGGAAGAATCAGAAAAGGTGGAGGCCACAATTCAAGAATGCAGTGATAGGATGGAAAGACAAAAGATAATAATAGGCACAAACAGAGCAGAGGAATTAAACAGAGTGACAAGAAAAGGAACCGATTGATATTGGATTCTCCGAGAAACATTCCAAATAGAAGACAAGAAACCCCATAAAGCACGTCCAGAGCCCAACATCAATCACAAGGTCTTCACCCATGCAACAATAGTGGAAGTGCAAGAGTCATTTACACCAAAAATATCAAAAAATTCATGTCATTCAGTGGAATCACCAGAATGGAACAATGCCCAGGACAAGATGATAGAGAGGAGGAAATGGTGGATGCCAATTTCGTCACCACCCAACACCTGGCCATGATACTAGATTCGCATAGCACCACCCTAAGCTTCACTATGGAAATATTGTCTCAACACTGAGCCCTGATCATCCAGCTCCAAGATGAGGTCGGTTTCTTGAGAAGACAAGGGGAAAGTCTTGAGGAATTGAATGAAACCATAACCCATGACATAGCAGGTCAAATCCAAAGTGAAGAATGGAAGAGCAGAGATGCCCGGTTCTGTCAGACCTAAAATTCTCCTTGGAAATGCCTCAATATGAAGCTCCGGCTCCAGCTCCAGAGGAAAAGAAACAGTAAGATTGGCCAACAGTAAAATAAATTGCAATTATGGTGCTGTCTAAATAGATGCATACTGTAAGCAATATCTAGACTAGTTAGTTTTATTTAAATATCAACAACATTTTTTGGATCAGGCCCATGTAGTAATCATGCTAAAATAATCATTTTTAGCTCATTGATCCAGCACCCCTCTTTGTAATTAGAGACTTTGGTCATGCCCTTTTATATATAAATATAATCTTTCAGTTTCTGTAAAAAAAACTATGGTTGGTACTCTTGAATTTACATAGTAGAATAATTGTAAACCTAGCTCAAAGGCCATGAATATCATGACTATTTTAATGATGAAAACTAACCCCTCTTCATTCTAGATTAGAACCCTTGACAGAACCTCAAATTTTTGCCAATTTGTTACTTTTCAACACATTAGTCCTAAGGAATTGATCATGTTTGTTAATGGATCTATAGTAAAGAAAATGACGCATGAACAGTGTTAGTTTTTATAGGAACACATATTTGTATTGTATTGCTACAATAGAAACAACTTGTAAGGGGGAATTTACGAATAATGTTAGGTAGCTAGAGAGGTAGTGGAGGGATCAGAGGACCCATAGTGATAATATTATAGTTCATTCAATGTAAGGTGGACTAGGTACACTATAGTATTAAATAAGGCCCACTAGAGTATTTAGATATAATAAATGAAGATGACTTCTTAGAAGGTTTTTCTTCTAAAGTTGAATCAGAAGCAAAATCTATTTTACTTCAATACATTGCTTACACTTCTTTATATAACACTCTCTATATCCTAGGAACCTTCTATAAAACCTTCTCACATTTACTATATCTAACTACCATAGTGAAAATTATTTAATATATTGGACCTAGTCCACCTTACATTGATTGAATTCCACTAATAATACATAACCAGATTCCCATTGGGTACCTCCCTAGGTAACCTATATTACCTCCCTAGGTATACTACATTCCATAACCCTTCACATATTTTGTCCTCGAAACATGAGACGAAACCATACAATATGACCGGATGATCAATGTAGCTAACTGGTACCAAGTATGACCATCCATCCATCCTAACAGAAGATGAAAATGATGTCCAACTACTACCTTACCACATTGATCTTGATTCACATTGTGCCTGTGTTTCCATGGAATTGTTTCACTAGACGGATGTCTTCCTACAGTGTCGATAGTCCTCCATGCATCTCTTGATTGGTTTCCTTTCTGGTGCCTTGTTGGTTCATAAATGTGTTGATTCTCATGCCCTTTCCTTGATGATTGTTGTTTCTCTATATGATGTGGATGGAAATATACAAAAACTATAGGAATCGATTTTTTTTCTTCAAATATGCCACATGATGTTTCGTTGACTCAATGATCTCCTTGGCTTCATTATTGTGTCCTCCTTGTTGCTTTGCTTCATCTCCTTTAATAGACTCTACCTCTGATTCAACTTCATACTCTATAATAACTTTTTTTCTTCCCACTGTGGGCCCTTCTATCTTACTAAGAGACACATCCTACAATGTGATTTTATTTTTATTGTACCATAACTTCAAAAACATCTTTTGCACATTAATATTAACTATACCAACTGAGTTCATCCAAGGATATCGCAAAACAATATCCACATTAGCCACAACTATAGCATAAAAATATGAATGCAGCACATATTTATCCATACTAAGCTTCAAATCTTTAAAAAATTAAACATTTTCACCTACAATCTGTGTGCCTTGAATATTATTTGCAAGAACTTGCAATCTATTAACCAACTTAATATTGATAAAATTATGCATGCAACTATGGTTAATATAAATAATAACATTCTCCTTATGAAGACAAACATGAACCTCTAATATAGAGTTTCCACCTAAAAAATAAACGCTTGGTGCAGTCTTTATCCTTAATCTTGGCATGATACTGCTTGTCTAAAAACAATTTTTTATACTCTTTATCTAGCGGTGCATGAATCTCTTCATATTGAACTCCACTTTGTCAATGTTTCATCGAAATCTACACAGGAGATCTAACTAAAGCAAGTACAAACAAGTATTATGAAGAAAGGACAAGAGATTCAATATAAAAGAATGAAAAAATATATTCACACTACTCCAATGAGTTGATCAATGAATGAATGATTGATACAGATGATGATAAATGTGATCAATATGATACAATGAATGAGTGGAAAACACTCATATATAGGGAATAATATTCCATAATTAAGAAAAAAATCAAGCAGTTGGATTTCCTTAGGAATGCATGCATGCATAATAGTGATGATCTAAATAAAACTAGTCAGTCAATTCCCATTGAATTAGTGTGTCAAAAATAGAAATTTCTCCAATACCCCCCCTGAACATCACTATGGAGTAAAAAATTAGTCCGGACAGCTAGTCCATGTTAGGTACTAATGTACAATGAAACTAATGAACACTGATTAAAAATGAGGAAAGATGTAAAACCACGTGGGAAACCCCCAACCCCCCTCAAAAGACAATGCATCAAAAGAAGAAAATAAGATATGAGATCCATCAAAAGAAGAAAATAAGATATGAGATCCACCTTGTGGCAGGTATATAGTCTCCAAAACCAAGAAAAAATGGCAAGTCAATGAAGCATGATCTGATGATGACAGATCATAATTTGCTTCAAATATGAGTGTGTCAAAGATGAAATGTTGTATTTGATACTAGTTGACAAAAATCAGATCTCTCCAAACATTAAGGCACTAGCTTACACCAAGATGGTCGAGATAGTAAGAGTTCTTCCAAAACATAGAAGAAAACACCCTAAAAGTCATCAAAATAGTGGTGAATGAACTATAAAGGCGACATTGATATAGCTTCTGAAATTTTTGAAGCTATATCAATAAGAGATGTACGTGGTAGCTGCTACAACTCAATAATAGAAGAGTAGTCTTGTGTGATGGACTCTTGTGATTGAAAAAATTGATTCTTAATGGATTAAATATCAAGACAACCTGCTACTTGTGATGAATCCCCAAAAAAACCAAGTCTGGCTTTTACTGCTCTCATCACAAGATGAATGGAATGTACAATCCCATGTCCATTCTTACCAAGGCCACCACCAATGTATCCCATCTTATGCATCAATTTTGAACCAAAACCATGATTGTACAACTTAAAAGTTGGCGAAGGAATCCCAATAGTTCTCAACAATGCAGAAGTGACATTAGAAGCAAGAGATTTTTGAATATCATTCTGCAAACAAGCAATACTATCTTCCTTCTCTTTTAAATCAACCAAAAAATGTTCATTGAGAAGAGTGAATTTCTCCTCCATCTCATTAATGTGGGTGGTCCAAGTATCAACTTGAGCTTTTTGATCTTCCATTAAAATCCTAATGAGCCCAAAATCCCTGGAAAAATAAGTACACATGTTTTGAAGAAAAATATTGGATCTCTCTTGTTCACCTCGAAGTTTGCTAACTTCTTTGACAGTTTTTAGATTCGGACTCTGAAGGGTCAATATAACTACATATTTTTCCTGCATTATAATTATTCTCTCCCAAATGAGTCTTAGAACCCCTAAAATCTACTGTCAATCTGCAACTGAAAAAGTTGATAAATCACCGCAAAAAGGGCACATCAAATGGAAAATTTTTATCAGTTTCAAGAGACAATCTTTTGGCTTCCTTTTTGAGCAAATGGTAAGGAATTTTGCCAAACAATTGAAAACCCACTTGCGGAATGGGTCGATTTAATTCTCAAGAGGGACATTTCCTCAAAACATTAATATTTTGGGAGAAATCACTGTAGAAAGGTACACCCATAGATTTGTATTAGTTTCAAGAGATGGGCTGTTGCATGGTGGTATTAATCATAAAGGATTGAGATCCTCCACTAATTATCCAAAATCTTCCATAATGGATGGGGCTATCAAGGATAGAGCTTCAGATTTCAAAGAAACTATTGTTCAGTTAGTAAAATCTTAGGAAATTACAAACTTCTTCTAATCCCCTTTCCAATGACTAAGACAACCCATATCTTTCAAAGAAACTATTGTTCATTTAGGAAAATATTAGGAAATTTCAAACTTCTCCCAATTCCCTTTCGAATGACTAAGATGACCCATATATCTTCTTTTTGTGTGGAGGATAAAGTTTGTGTGCCAAATCTAAATCTTCCCCAACACAACAATGAACATACTAAGCATAAGGAATATCTTTTGGCAAATCACCTAATTTGTGAATTCCATGGCCTTTAGCCCTCAATTAAAATCTCTAATCTTGGATAAAGGTGGCTTGGGATCCCTATTAGAGGATACATTGGTTTTTCAATCAATTACAAAATGTTTGTTCATCGTAGAGTTATTTCATTACAAAGTTGAACAAAACACAAACTATTATTAGAGGGATGTAGTTCATAAAGGGTGTGAGCTTCTTTATGAAGATATCGAACCCTAGTTTCAACCAAAACAAAAATATGTCTATAGTTTCTATACGAGATAGATTTTTTTGGCTTAGTTTTTTCAATCGTAGGTAATGTTTTGGGTAAATTTATTACATTGATTTGAGAAACTAACAACGAAACATGGTGGAGAACAAAAATCAAATGTTGATACAATTCTTGGAACAAAAACACATTGCAAACATAATACACATTATGATCATGGATATATGATGGGCCAAGGGAAAAGTTTGAAAGGCCCTCTTGATAAATATTTCTAAAGATAAATTATCATTTTGCAAAACTTAACTAGATTTCAAAGAACATACACATTCAATTTTAGTAAATATCAATGTAGGGATTTATGAAGTACTAAGAAGGATCAAATTTTTTATCATTTTATTCCCTGTAAAATATTAATTCTTTCAAAATTTTGATTTTCTAAGTGCTTTGATAGGTCACAACATGGATTTACATTCCTTTAGTATTTTAAATGTTGTCATGTACATAAGTAGTTTTTTATTTTTTTTTGTTATGTAACAACTAAACATGACGACATACATCTCCCATAAAAATATTAATTTTTTCAAATTATTGATCTTCTAGGTGCTTGGTAGATCAGAGTTTAACATAAATTTAAGTTTCTTCAATATTTTAGATAGTGTCATGTACATAAGTAATTATTTATTTATTTTTATCATGTGACATAACATATCATTATTTGACAACCTATAGTGAGTCCCCTTTCAATATTTACACCCAATAATTAAAAGGCATTGGCTAGCTGTTCTAAGAAATTCTTTTGTTCCCAATAATCTATTTTTGAATGTAGAAATGGATTCAGCATGCAGAAATAATCACTTAAATCTACGAATCCAAAAAAAATT
>CBVK0101910849.1:0-15936 GCA_900067695.1 Picea abies
TTCTCCTCTCTCGGGATGAAAGAAATATTAAATGCTGAGAAGAAACTGTCAATAAGGTCCCAAACCTCATTCCTGTAACTCCTAAGTCAAGGATGCTTAGCCTGATAAGTGCTTCTGATCTGTTGGACTACCAGCTCGGCATCTCCGAACATTGCTATTTCCTGAATTCCCATTTCCCTTGCGGCTCTTAATCCTAGAACAAGGGCTTCATACTCCGCCACATTGTTAGTGATTTCAAATTCTAATTTGTATGACAGAGATACAGTTTCCTGGGCAGGTGACACAAAAAACACCCCAGCACCAACACCTTCCCGGGAAGAGGCTCCATCAAAAAACATTTTCCAAACGGGGGTGATGGGGGGCGGAAGTTCACAAGGAGAAGTGGGCTGCTTTCTGAGTTTGATAGGAGACTCGGGGGCATCAGTGAGTTGTAGTAAACTGGAGCCTAGATCAGTGTCTAGGGCAAAGATGGGATGATTGGTAGGGTTGGCCTCGTCACTAATTATATATGCCAGCTGGGCTTCTCTGTACAGCCTTCTATGCTCTCCTCCAAACACTAGGATAGTAGCGTATGTGAGGTCCATCTGCAAGGTTCCCCCCAGTCTCTTTATCCAAGACCTTGATAACAACATACCGAACTTGGGGGGGATGTCAGCCACTACAATATCCATAACCACACTTTTCATGGGCAACTGAAACAAGGTCACGACCAAGTCTTTGATAACCCCGAGACATTGAACTTTCTAGGAGTCAAAAGAATAGAGGTCATGATAGGCTCAGGTGACTTCTAGCCCTAATTCTTCCATGACAGTTTTGGGCATGAGGTTGTGAGAAGCCCCCGAATCCATCAAGCAATTGTGTAGTACCTTATCATGTATGTTCAAGGAAGTGTAGAAGGGAGGGGATGAGTCATTCTTGTCTTCTACCATAGGACCTAGGATAACTGCAGGCTTTTCATCTTGCAAATTGATGAAGTTTGTGGGAAGGCATGGGGTCTCAGGCTGCAGGAGTTCAGAGAAGCATTTCTTGAACCCTTCATGTTTAATTAATTCAGTTAGAGGCACTAGGATCCTGATCTTTTGAATCTCATGCTCGAAATTAAAGGAGGAAGCAAGCTTCAGAATTTCTCTTATTTCGGGAGCATGACTCTGGATAATGGGAGAGAGGGGTTGGGTCTTCTTACCTCTGTGATTGTCTGCTGATTCATTAGCAGGCTTCTCTATTCTAGTGAGTTGCTCAGGGGCGTCAGGTACTACAGTCTTTTTCTTTGACCTCGGATCATATCTGCCTGGGTTGCCACTAGCCTTGTCTCCCTTGCTTAGTTCATTTAGCTGACTGTCCAAGAGAGACTCCTCGTAGGCTGATTGAGTGAGATGAGGAAAAGGAGGAGTGTCTCCGAAGCAATGGATTTCAGGATCAAGCTCATCTGGTCCCCCTTCTTCCCCTTTGGCCACAAAATTGTTTTGAAAAGGGGCCTGAATCTTCTGGTCTTCTCTGTCTCTTCCCTTCTCTCTTTGCACATTCATGGGAGTAAAAAATTTTGGCCTCCTGAAACCTCCCTTGTTTTCAGCGTTTGGAGGGCCCTTGTATGCTTGCCTCCCTTCCACCCTCATTCTCTCCATCTCTGCAGACAGATATTTCACCATCCTGGTCAGCTCATCTACTTGAAGGTGGGGCCCTGATGGGCCAGAAGTTGAGGCTTCGGATTTTCCCTTTCTCCTACCTCCGTCAGCCTCATTCCTCAATCTATTGGTTGTTAATACATTGGATTCCACTTCTATGGCTACATCTTGCATTTGAGCTAAGGAGGTGGCTCTTCTTTCTCTCGATAAAAGACAGAAATCGGGGCCAAAAGCAGTAGTATAGGACATCTTGGTCGAGGCTTCTGATGGATTTATTTCGGCAGGGATCTTATTGTACATATTATTGAATATTTTGGAGAAGTCAGAGACCGACTCTTCTTCCATATTCTTCAAAGACCTGAACTCAGTCATATAATACATGAAATCCTTCTTATCTCCCCACTGCCTCAGGAAAGCATTATCCAGGGCTTCAATTCCAGCAATATATCCAGGGGCTAATCCTCTAAACCATTTCCTTACCTCACCATCCAGACTCTGGACAAAAACCCTCATCCAGACATCTTCATTTCCGATGTTCAGGTTGTCTGCATAACTGTAGAAAGCAGCCAGGTGCCTTCGGCAGTTATGTCTCCTTCCCCAGTGAACTTGGGAATGTATTTTAAGTAATCCCCAGCAGGAAGAGGATTCATAGGATGGGGTAGAACCAAGGGAGCATATCTGGCAGCGACTATGGCGTCCATTCTATTCAGAGGGGGATTAGCACCAGCCATAGGAATGTTAGGTGGAGGAGAGCTGAGAGGAGAAGGAGTTCGCGAAGGGGCTACTGGGAATGAGTTCCGAAGTGGAGTGGGAAACAAGAGGGGATTTAAGGAGAAGGCTGACGAGCTCAAGTCAGTAGGTGTTTTTCTTTGTGCAGGAGTGGTAAAGATAGGAGTGGGAAAATCTTCTGTGGTCCTGAGTCCACGCCAAGGTACAGTCTCAGGGGAGAGGGGAGTGACAAGGTCTTGTCCCTCTGGTCACAGACCAGAAGAGGAAAACTCAACAGAAACACTCCCGAAATTTAGGGAATGGGAAACTTCAGAAACAGGTCTGTCCAGAAACTGAGGAGGAGAGAAAGGAGTTCCCACAGAAAGATATGGTGGATTACCTGGTTCGGTGGTGGACGCTTCTTCTTTAGAGGCCTTTCCCTTTCTGAGCATCGCCTCTGGATCTGTTTCAGGCATAGCTAGAGGCATTTGTGGATGAGACCGTGTATGCCTACCTCTGAAAGCCACAATTGATAGAGCAGGTTCTCCCCAGCGGAGATGTCACAATGGAGTCACCAGGTGCACGGCAACAATCTTGATAATTCTGATATCTAATTCACCTTCAGAATCAGTTAATCGTTGTCGTTCAATCCCAGGGAAAATATTCAACTTCATCACTGGAAACGGTGCCAGAAATGTTAGCGTCAGAAGTCACTCCTGGATTGCTTGCAGGAGTAGAGACCGACACCCATCAGTTTTATGTCATGATAATTTTAATGGATGATCAGATGGAAAGAGACTCGAGGAAATATCATTCTAACTCAGGGACTAGGTCTGGCATGTAAGGAACAAAGGAGGTCTTGATCTAACTTCATCCAGTGGGTTGATTAAAAAATGAGCAAGTGGAAGACTTGGCAAGAAAGCCGAACAAACAACTTTAGGCAACAGGCTTCTAGTGTTTTGTAGAGGAAAGACTCTAAATGCAAGATCCTCTTGATTCAGGGTCTTAAGAAACTGAAGGGGGACTTGACTGGATCCTCCAATTCCAAGTCACTCAGCGTTGGAAAAATCACAAGAACTGATTAGAAACAACTTAACTGCTACAGTGATCCAACCTACATCATCCTATAACAACTACAACTCGACTGGATCCTCCAATTCCAAGTTGTTCTAACACAGTGTAAACAGAGACGTGAAAGAAACTGGCATTCATAAGGCAAGAAGTCTCAAAAGTCCATACATAACCAGAATAATAGTGCTTCGTTAAAGCTTTACAACCGGGAGCTCTGTTAAACCATCGATGCTTACAAAATACAAAAACTAAGTCTATATACTCAGGAAAATTCATCTCTTAGAGGTGTGTCCAGTCACTCAAGGCTTGGTGTCCCTTCAGTCAAACTCGTACCGATATCTTCCTTTAAATGCCACCTTAACTACGCATGGCTCCTGTAAGGAGGGTAGCTGAGCCATGAAGTGCTCGGCTAGCGTGCGCAGACTTCTCTGTCGAGTCGAGGACTTCGACACGGCTTCGTTGAGAGAATCGATACACAGGACCTCTACGAACAGGCGGCTCACCAGACCCTCCATTCCCCTTATTTAATGAACAACAGGAGGTTTCAACCACCCGCTCTTGTCTTCATTCAATTCAATGCTAGAAATAGTATTAAGATCGGGTCCGATGGCGCCTGGAGGTAGCAATGATCCCCTCTGCAACTGAACTCGGTGCCTTTGGCCTTTTATGTGGCTCCTTCCTCTTCCCAAGTGACCATGGGTTGTGACCATGTGCTTTCGGCATTCACGACTATGAAAGGGCTAATCTTTGCTGGTTGAAATCGTGATGAGCGATATGCCAAGACGGCTTAATCTGGCACTACGTGTCCTTCTGGATCTGATGGCTCCTAACTCTCCCAGCGATACCATGGGCCCAGGTCTGGGATTCTCTTGGCACCTCGCACATCAGAAAATGACGGAGCTGCTCTTTGCATGTTGGAGTCGCGATGAGCGAAGCGTCGATATGGCTCTACTTGCTGCCAGGTGTCCCCTCTAGATGGACGACTGAAAACACTTCGCGATACCACGGGCCCCACTTTCTACACTTTCGACGCTATCGGGGTTCGTGGTTTCACGATGTTGAACAACACGAAACTCTCACCCCATGAACTCCCGACCGCCGAAATGTCGACGCGGCTAGATCTTTCGACATGCGTCCTTAGGATGAACGGACAAGGGGGCGTTCGATATTTAGAAGGGAGTCGCCCTCGTTTGCAGGCTCGCTTGATATGACCCAGGGCTGAGACCGTGGGCTTGGCGCCAAAGGCGCTTTCGGCATTTCACTGATCGGTACTTCCAAGTGCAATGAACTAAGGGCTCTCTGTTCCCCGAAACCCCGATCCACGATATGCCGACAGGCTGCCACCTATCCCAGTTAAATCGGATGATCCGAACCTGCTGATTGAAATACGAGAGTTGTCCTTTGCGTTAAACCCTGGGCAATTCGGTAGCTCTGAAAACCCGGTGACCGTTGATCTGCTTTGTAAAATAGATCTTGGAGGCTGTCGATGACATTTTTCCCGCTCGCTTGACCTGCTACTTGGAAAAATAGGGATTCTCTCGTGTTGTGCTTGGGCATTTCATGTGCAATCTACAGCCCTAGGTGTTTCTGCGCCAAATGACAAAAATAATCGCTAATAGAAACAAAGTTTATATTCAACCATAAAAAGAATAGAGTATTTTCTAATGATGCAGAAACATATTAATAAAGACACACAAGTAATTCTAAACACTTAGGATCATCAATCTACTAGATTTTTAATTACACTTTTTCAATTGTCTAAGTTAATGAGAGTTCTTGCAACTAAAATAACAATCATTTATTCAATTATTGTTTGTTGTGTTAGTTTTCCTATGTAAACAAAAGTAAATGAATTTGCATAAAATAAATGACCAAAAATGTAAATCACACAACTTAATAAACAAAGCAATACCAACAGTAAAGAAGATGAGCAATGAACTCTTACTTAGGGGGAGCTCCTGGCTTGGGGAATACTTTTCTTCTCTGTTTTTGCGTTCCTTTCTAGTTTTGCAACCTTCTTAGCTTCTGGATTCTCCAATTCCTCTTCTTTCGGCTCCATATTTTCTAACTCCAAAATTTCAGGTTTTGTTTCCAATATTTCCGACTTGGAAACCCTTGTCTCTCTACTAGAAACCTTGTTTTTGGCACTTTAGCATTTCAACCCTTTGACCTCTTGTTGTACTGGAGCCTTAAAAAAAAAAATTGTATAAGGAATTACTCCCAATTATCATTATGTTCATGAAGTCTAACTTTAACTAGAATCTTAATCAACCCAAAATGAAACAAACTCCCCTCTAAACTATTGGGGCTACATTGTATAGACAAGGCCATTTTCTTCAAAATGTTCAATAGATAGAAAGGCATATCTGTTTCATGCCCCTTAACAAAATTCATAAGCAGTATAAGATAATAGTAAAACTCAAGCATGTACCTGCCTTCACAAGTTACATATTTATTAAGTATGAATAAAATACCATGCTATTTCTTCTTGAACGTAGAAGTGGGCATACCTTTGTTCCAGTTAGTTGTGTGTGCTCGGTCTTTGAGGAAGTCTTTCCATATTTCTCCTTTAATCTTCCAATTGTTGAACCAATTTTCGCCACCTTGAGGTAGCCTAGTAGCTTGTGAAATAAATGCTTATGATAATTGCAAATGGAGATTTCCAATTCAAATCTTTGTGATATCAAAATATTTCGCAAAATATTTAATTACTTGCTTATCATGCCTCTAGAATTTTTCTAAGAAAGATAGCCATCAAAATCTTTGAAAACACCTCACACATTTCAAAGAAGCTTCCATAATTTCAATCCTGGTCTATTCATGTCTTACCACAAGTCCCATGCTTCAAATTTATAGAGTTGGCGAAAATTTGAACTAGAACAATACTCTTTGTCACAAGGAAAACTGAAAGAAAAAAAAAATAGTGAACATATGGCAGATTTTACAAATGGATAGAAAATATCGAGTGGCTTCTGCGATGATGGGATTCATAATTCAAAATTGTGTAAATGGTAATGTTGTGTTTTGTGTCATCATTCCTAATTATGGTGACGCTCTTACGTTATTGGATCGCCTTATCGGTCCAATCGATCACCCTGTTATATTGCATGTCAAAATATAATTATGACATGAATATATATAATTATTATGTAGAGTGCTTGATATATGGACAAGTGAATACTTAGGATATGATTTCATACGTATATTTAGAGGAATGTCATAGGATTTTGAGATTTTTGATAAGAGGATAGGATAGACTTCAGAAAAATAGAGTAAATGTGTATTGAATCTATGGTTTTCCCATCCTTACACAATTCCCGATTCCAAATGCAAAAATGATTTAAGGAGTTATTACCTTCTAATTTTACCTGTAGCCTAAATAATCTATCACCTTTGAAGCTAGATCTAGAGCATGGTTGAACTTGAATGCTAGTTATGTTGTTGAAGTTAACTCATTTACTGTTGCATATTTTGGAAGAAAGTTATGGAATTGTTGAATATTCTAGAGACGTAGGATACTAATGTTGATGAAGAATGTTGAAGAATCTGAAGATAAAATAGATGAAAAATTTGAAAATAACCTGAAGAGTGTTGCTACTACTGAATATGATTTGAAAAGTGATGATGGTGTTGGAGATGATTTGAATCTACTGATGTTGTTGAAGATGATCTAAATATGTTGTTGAAGGTGATATGAATCTGTTGATGTTGCTAATAAAGTCTTCATAATTCAATTTCATGATAATTTGCGTGAAATTCACAAATCGTGCTAATCTTGTGCTACAAGCTAGTCTAAAAATGAGTTAATAACTAACAATTTCTTAAGGAACAACTACATGTGACTTTTGGTAGCTAGGGAAAGTGTCTGTAACTGCAAAAAAGTATGCAAATGTAAAATTAACTCTCTGTCTAGAACCTTTTTACCAACTAACTCTAAATCTGGAACTATATTGTCTCGTGTGAAAGAAATATAGCATGTTGTAGTAATAAAACTCTGAAGAAAAAAAAAAAAGCAGAACTTGAATAATCTAACAACTGCTACTAAATTTTTTATGAGAAAAACCATGAAAAATCTGAAAAACCTCTAGAACTCTGAATTTTTAAATATGAAAAGAAAGAATCTATCTGAATGGGTGCTGCAAAAATTGACTTTCTACAGGCTGACAAGTATTTGTTGCTAAGAAATAAAGTGTTGGAAAAAATGTTGAACAAGAGTTGGAGAAATCATGTATTTATTTGAAGAACCTTAGAATATTTTCCACCAAATCTCTTGTTTTCAAATAGAACTCTTGCACAATTGCGTCAGTAAACCGATTTTATTGTTCAAGTCTTTTGAAAGGCCCTATATGGAAATAAACACATGTGATAAATAAACATGTTATAAGTGTAAGGTTTCAATAGTGGATGTGATACCTATGGTTTGCATGTGAGACTATATAATCATCGATAGATGATAATATTGTATATCCCACATGGATAAAGTTTATTGCATGGTTATGACTTATATTAAGCCATGCGATATGATGGTCACACAATCCAATGCAGTGTTTGGAATTGATAGTGAATTTTTCATGTAGATTTGGTTAGTTATAAGATGTGATAGGTAAAGGATATTTATGATTGAAAAGTTGGCATACAAGGTTGATGCTCACTTGGCATGAAGTTTGAGCTTGTGATTGGTTTTATTCATTACATGGCACGGGATAGAGGTTGAATTTAGTTGAAGTGGCAAAAGTGTTTCAGTATTTCTATTTGTGGTGAGTAATGAAGCTAGCCATGCATTGATTTCGATGAGACGTGGATAATTACTCCACGGTCCAGAATCCTCCAACTTTCTATCTTGTGGGGTTTTCACACTTTCATTTCATTTTGTTGTTGTGGAGAGAGCTTAACACTCTAGTTGTTGAGAAACCCTCATTCTATTGGTTGTTTTAATTGTTTTCAACTCTCAACACCAGCATAAATTGCATTTAAACAAGGTATGAGTTCACAACTGGTTTTACATCTCTTGCAATGCATTTGTCTTTATATCGGTTAAGTTTGGCTTTGGTGTGTGTGTTATGTACATGAAAATGTCTTCCCCTCCATTTCTCTACCATTTCTTGAAGAAAAATAAAAAGAAATATATATTTGTTGAGAGAATTTGTTGAAGTCGCTTATTTTGCATATTCATACTACCATTTTCCATTTTGTCTTGACTGATTTGGCGATGAAAAGAGAACACAATCATGGGTTTTGTTTTTCATTGACATATAAGTAAAACCTAGCTCAAAGATTGCATTATTTTGTTGGTTATACTGTGTGTGTTAAGTTTGGAAGGAACGAAGTTTACCTAGTCCATTTTGAGGAATAAATTATATGGGTTTTCGATATGGACACCGTGAATCTTGTATACGAGTTAGAAGTAAAATTCTTGGGTCCGACCCAAGTCATATGAATTTGTCACCACTGTTATGAAACCCTTGCAATCTAGTCTATGTTTTATTTTCTTTATTTGACAAAGAATGTATGGGATGACGAAATTTTGGATATTGTAAGTTTTTTTCAATGATAGAACTTGAACCCAGGTCTATCAATGCTCAACAATTGATAGTATTAACATTCAATCCATTATTCTAGTTCCATAATTTTGGTTCAACGAGTAAGAGGTTTCGAACTTGGTTCAAGAAGATTTAATATGAGTTATTTATTATTGGAGTATGGCTCAATCCTAGTGTCAAAATTGGATACCCATAATTGTTGTTTCAATTCTTGATAAAATGGATTGAGATAAGTTTTTCAATTCACATCCAATGATGAGTCCAAGTCTTATGAAATTATTCAAGATTTTCATAATTAGTATGCTTTGTTTTATTGGGTCTACAATTATGCACTTTTGGTTGAATACTTTGATAGAGAAGGGAAAAGTTCAGACTGTAAGTTTTAAACCTGTGAAGTAAAGCAATGCATATAGATTCTTAAGCAAAACAGAATTTAATCAATGGCTTATACACAGAGTGCACAGAGATTTTATACCGAAAAACCTCAACCGGGAAAACCTTTCTTATATTCATTATATCGAATTTCACCATTCACCATACAATATATACCAAAATCCTAATCCCTTAATACGGGATTAATTTACAAAACCGCTAAAAATAGAAAAATCCGCTAAAAATAGCATATTCCGCTAAAAATAGGGATCGTCAGACGCAGTTGTCATATCTGATGTGCCCACACACAGACATGCAAAGAATATAACACATACCCAACACAGACATGTGTATTTTAAAAGTTACAGACTTTGCTTACTTATTGCCTTTCAAAGTATTTTGGGTTCATTAATTTTTTCTTTTGGGTGAAACCATATATATGTACAGCCAATGCAGATGAGATGATGTGGCCAATAGAGCTCATATTTTATAAACAAAAAAAAGTTAGGTTTAGATTGAACATTATATTTTGAATCTTTAAAAGTATCATTTGAGAATGAAAGGATATGAAATTTAAAAATATTTAAGAATAGTATTGATCCTCGATGTATATGGATTATTGTTTGAGTAGTTTTTAACATCTAAGTTCTACATATGTCATTTAAAAGGTATATCCTCCTCCACCTCCTATATTCCATTTCAACCAGTTTCTTATGTAGCTTCATATGTACACTTGCTTCAGCTTCCCAAAAGGTATAAAGCCTTAGGTATTGAACCTAAACCAAGTAAAAAACAACGACCTACCATTCAGTCAATTGTGAATCCTCTGAAACATCATCCTATACCATCAAATCCTTACCTCTTAGACTCGGAGACAATGTAAGAATAATTATCTTTAATGACATGCACCTGAAAGTCCCCATGAGCTAAGAAAAGAAATCTTCATGTGCATATTTGATCAAGAACAGAACAATAGTATCAAAGGGTAGTGCACAGAGACAGACAACCTCACTCAAAAAATATGAATTTTAGTTTTTTTATCTTGATGGAATCTTTGACTTTGAGACATATATCTTTTGGACAATTGATACGAGAATTGTTATTTTGAGAAAACATAAAAAATGCTATATAAGTTTTTGGGAGATACAAGAGTTTATTATTTTTTAAGCATGATTATTTCAGTTGCAGATTATATTTATTATTATATGTGCATGAAGTATGATGATGATTATGGAGAAACAAGAGAATGATTGAAAATATAAAATACATAAAAGGGTACCCCACCTATTTAGCTATTATTTATTTATTAATTATCCATATCAATAAAGTTACTTGTTCAATTTATTAGTTAAAGTTATTCAACTTTAGTAATTAAAAGTAGTTCAACTACTTGAAGAACTACCTTCTGGAGATTAAAAGGAAGAACCAAAGGACAAAGAGAAAGAGGAATCGAGAGAAACACTTCTGATAAGTTTTTCTCTAGTTTTCATATTGAGATTTTTGAATTTCATCATTTCATTTTTTGAGTTTCTTAAAAGGCTAAATCCTCTTGTTGATAGCAGGATCTTTCTAAAGGTGGCAAAGAAGAAAGGACTAGGAAGCATTGATAGTTGACATGCTTTAGAAGGTCATTCACTTCTCTTGATAGTCTCTATAGTTTTATTAGAATTTTATAATTAAGTTTCAGGTTCGATTAAGACTATTTTGTAGACTCAAGACTTGATGGGCTTGTGACTTGGTTGATCTAGTGTATAGATTCTTGATTATTTTCTTTCACACACAAGTTGTCTATGTATGTTGTTCAATTCCATCTTAGTATTTTTAGTCTGATCTTGGTCCTCACCCTTGCAGGGATTTGAAAAGAGGCATTCTTGTTGTAACTCAGAAACGATTATATTAATAAAATCTCATCTTTCTCAATTGAGACTTTTGTATTTCTTATTTTCATATTTTCATATTCTTTATTTCATTCATTTTAATTATTTTAATCATTTACATATAATTTGTTTTTATATTTTTTTTATCTGAAACATGCAACTTTAAAACAACATCAGCTCCAAGAACATATTTCTTGAGGGTTGATTGATATATTTGCAAGGTGTCAGTCAATTCTATTGCATGAATTTTGTTACATTTAATTCATCAATCCGAGTTTGTAAACTTGTGAAGTGTAAAGCACCATATGTGCATAGTTTTAGTTTATTGTTTAAATTATGCAACTACAAAAAGAAAATTGTTCATTAATTCTAAATGAAGAAACAGACTTAAGCTATAGAAAGTAAATTGTTACGACATAAAACAGAGTAAAGCAATTTCAACACTATGATCACAATGATGATTTCAACCACTCCTTAATCTATGACCCTTAGTCCCACAGATCTTACCATTCCGGTTCCATGGCCTACACAATTTACCATTCAGTTCTATCAGTCAATGATTGAGTAATTAAAATTCACTGTGTTAAGAGCCGAGAAATAAAGTAATCTGAGTTATAAATGAAAACTCACACAACTTAAATTAAATCCACGCAGCTGAAATAAATTCACATAACCGAAGTAAAGAACACAGTTGCAATTAAAAGAGTAACAAACTTATCATCAAGGGGGCCTCCTAGTTCAAATCATGTCACACTGAGAACCCTTATGCGATTAAGAACTTTGAGAAACTTGAATCATAAAGTTAACACCATGAATAAAATAATCAACACCTTCTTATTATCTCAGAATTTGATTAAAATACTTCATCAGATAGAAAAGAGATCCCCTACAACAGTCTGATATCACATATTTATGCAATGAAGCAGGATCACTCAGATCCAATTTTCATGGATCTCAAAACTGGTCGCCACTGTAATTATGGGAAAATATGTTTTAAAGAGCCAGGAATATCTCTGAAATACTTCACATTTTTAGGAAATTGTTTACTTAACAACTAAATGGGAATGCTTTGGAAAAAACCCATGTTGTGGATTTGCAAGATTTGCCTCTGTTTGCTCATAAATCTTGCCACAAAATCATTGCCTGGAAACTATCGTGAGTTGATAGAAATCTTTGACCAAAAGATGGATCTTCATGTTGTCGACCTAGGAATCATATAATGGACACATAATCATCTTGAAATAGTTGATATCAAAATCTTAAGCTAGAATTTCATCTTTATCCCTGCAAGTGTGCCAAGCATGGAGCTTGGGTACCCTGCTACTTGTATTACATATTGACCAAAACCTTGATTTCACTCTTGTGCTGACTTGGAGGGTTCTAGACCTATGATGACATGTGGATGATATTTTGGAACTAATTTGTAGTTATATCCAACTCTTGATTTTGTTGTATCATGTTTGCATCTATATGGACCTGTGACTTAGCTATGGAATCAGATATTGGTTACAGAATGGTTATGTTTCTATAGCTATAACATTTAAATCGTTTTTACCAAAGAATGCATGAAAATATAAAAAGAATGAAATTTTACCTTGGACTTTTTTAATATTTAATCCTGATAGGTTAGGACATGATTTCATGTCAAAATGATAACAATTGAGTGCATGATAGTAAATATGACAGGCTTATAAAAATATGGTAAGAAAAATAAGTGGCAAAAAGAGTGCACTCTCAGGGTCCAACATTCCCCCATACTGAGGATTTTGCATGTCCTCATGCAAAGACAAAATTGCAAAATTTTGAATTCTTCTCCTGCTACTCATGGTCTATGTGGCTTGGATTGGGATGTCCAAGTTACTGCTTGAGGCTCTTTTATTTTTCATTGCAATGGACCATTTTGGTTTCTTCATTAAGATCCTGTCATTTAAATTTCTAATTTTTTCTTAAAGTATTTTGTTGGCTTGCTTTAAGCTTATGATTCTTTTTGTACCAATATTGCATCCTTTTCAACATCTTCTAGTTCTTGTCTTTCAAGACTTAATTCTCATCCTTAATATGATGTTCCAAACCTTCTAACTCCTTAATTTATTCTTCTAATTTCTCTACTGTGTCTTTTTACTTATAAAAATAAGGTGATGGATTGTAAGAAGATGGTACTTTATCATAGTCTTCTGGATAGACATAATATGTGTCCTTTTGATATAATCATAAACTTTTTGTTGAGCTATATCGATCTCCTGACTATTAGATTTTGGCTTTGGAGTTGTAGATGATGAAGACACTGTAACTTTTTGTCTTTTCCTATTGATCTTTGAAGGAATCTTTTTTTTCTTTTGGGCCACTGTTGTCTTCATCAGATTCATTGACTTCAATTACTAGCTGCTTCAAAAAAAAAATTACCTTGTTCATTTAAACCCTTAGTTATGCTTCGAGTCGTCCTTTGAGGCTCATTTTCGATTTCCATGGTCGCACTGAATATTGAAAGTCAGTTTCTTTAAATTGTTAAGCAGATAATATGGAAAATTGATCTGATGATATTTCTCAAAATGCATAAGTAAAAAAACATGATAAAAAAACACTAACCCATACATGACCTCACAGGTCACATAGTTTTGAAGAATAAACAAAGTATCCCTCTTTAATGGATTCATTGGTATCCATTTGTGCCAGTTCGCATCCATCTCAAGATTTACAAGGAATTTCTTCCATGTTTCTCCTGATGCCATTGTTCTCCTTCAATGTTAAGGAAGTTGGCCTTCAAACTCACTCTTTTGGCACAAGGTGCGGGGTAATTTGGAAGAAGAGAGAATAAAATGGGTGGACGGATGAAACAGGCTCAAACTTTAATTCTTTGTGGTGGAAATAATGATGGAAAATTTAAATCATCTAACAATCATCACATTTATTGATTACTAATCAAATTGGTCATGTTGATTTCCAAGAACCAATTCAAATTATGACTAACTAAGTGATCAGATTTTTAGGGATATTGGCAAATCGATGTCATGTATACAATCATGAATTGGCATGCCATTGATTATGGATTTGTAACTTATGGTTTGAATATGCCAAGTAATCTTGTCAATGCTTTCTACATTTCATAATTCTTGTAATAAAAACAATTTAAAGTTGTTTACCTTTGTGTTACCTGTAACCAAGTTCTGATTGTTTGTTGTAAACTGGAGCAGGAATGTTGAATGTTGATGAAGAAACCGTTGTAGATGATGATGAAGAAACTGATTTGAGTCTACTGCAAATGTTGAAGATCTCAATCTACTTCAATTAAAATTTCCAGATTTGAATTTCATGCTTGGAAACTTGTGCCAATTGCTTGAAAATTGTGGTTGATAGGAGGATGACCATATGTTCATGTTTTGAAACCATCTCCAAATTAGGATCTAGTCTTGGGATGTGGGCAACCATATAAAATTACAAATTCTCTATAGAAAGATCACTGACTTTTGTAAAAAATTATTAAATCAACTTTAAAAACATACTTGTACACCTTTTATCATGCATTTTCTAAAAGTTTAATCTACTCTATACTCAATTTACCATATTCTCTTCAAAACCCATGTCTTGGAATTTTTTAATTCATCTTCATCAATTTTTAAATGATGTGGAAAAACAGCCTTTGCAAACTGTTACCTATAGAAATTTTGTAGCTAGTCAAGCTACGGAAACTTTGAAAAGCACTGAATTTGCCACATCCTCAAGAAATAAGTTAGGAAAAGACAACATCTACTCTAAGCAACCAACAAACATGAGAATTCGACCACTTTAATTTTTGTATGACTTATGAAATTCATACGAGTGAAGATGGGTAATGACATGTGTGAAGATGTATAGTGCATAATATTCAATCCTGCATATGTAATGATTTCTTGCCTACTTGCCTCTTTTCTTTTGAATTCCTCATTTCTTTTCAAAACTCTTACCCTATATACATATTTTCCAATTTACATTTTCCTATTTTTTTCTATTTATCATTTTTTTTCCTTTTTCTTTGGTTAAGTAAGGAGAAAACAAGGTATGGATCTACAATCTAATGAGATCATACTGCAAGTGTATGAATGTTCTTGTTCTTTAAGATGTGATTCATTGTGCAAAGAAGGAATACTTAAGAACCCAACATAGTTTTGTAGGAAGTAGGACATTTGAATGGGAAGTTTATTTTTCCTTGAGTTCTTCAAAGTTTGTCAAGGCCAGGGTAATTAATGATGATGGATGGATAGTGAGATTAAGAAAGGGTATGAAATATTATGATGGAACCAATGGAGTATGAAAAGGTAAGAAATTAGACTATGAAAGGGTGTCAAACTTCAAATGCTCATGTGCATGAATTCCATGTAACATGACTACATAGAGACATAAATCGCTTACCCAACTTTACCTCTTTCGGATGTCTGATGACCTGAGAGACGAGCAATGAACTATTGGTTGCATGATGAAGAGAAATTTGTTGAATATCAACTGAAAGAGCTCATGATGTAGGCTTAAATAAATTTTCTGATTCCTTTTCATTTCTTCGGAAATTGTGTCAGAAGTTCACTTCTCTTTTCCACTTGGTTGTTGGATCATGTTGTCATTGATGCCAATGGTTTGATTGATTGATGTCATTGATTGATGTTAAGTGATTGATTGATTTCAAAGGATTGATTGATTGATGATTTATGTAATATAATATGTATTGTCCTAAATGAGAATGCATAGATGAAGATGGATCAATGAGTTGTCATTGAT
>CBVK0101910851.1:0-12783 GCA_900067695.1 Picea abies
TCGACGCCTTGCTCGTTAACGCCTCCGGTAGGATTATGAACAAGCATACGAATGTAAAAGAATGATACACAGTACACATACAGAGTAACATAATATACATTTACACATATATATTAAAAGAATGATACACAGTAACAATAAGCCTCTTTATTAATGTAAAACAATGATACACAGTAACAATAAGCCTCTTTATTAATGTAAAAGAATGATACAGTAACAGTAGGCCTCTTTATTAATGTAAAAGAATGATACACAGTAACACATATACATGAATGAATCTGAATCCTCTTTATTAATGTATTAATGTAAAAAAATGATACAGAGTAACACACATACATGAATGAATCCGAATCCTCTTTATTGATGTATTAATGTAAATGTAAAAAAATATGGTACACAGTTTTAATAAAGTCTGAGATGTATGAACACATATAAAGATTTTATACATGCATCGGTGCTGAAAGCAACCCTAGGTTCTGAGAAACCTAGTAGATCTCTAAGAGGGAGGCCATAACCCTGTTGTTCCTTAACTTGTACCTCTGCCCCATTTCCTTACTGATTTTAACACACATGCTTAAAATACTTTGATGGGCTTGAGGGAACCGGCTTTGAATCTTGTCCCAAATAAATTTGAGTGTGTGGTAGCCATCCAACCTGTGGTTCATTACATAATCCTTTGCAGAACCTGAAAGTCTGCAGTTATAAAAAATCTCCTCTAGTAGACTATGAGTCATGTCTACAAAAGTACGGTCGAACCCTTTCTGGGCCAAGGAAATTTCTCCAGTATTATCTTGACGATGGATATCGTCAAATTTAAATGTGTTAAAATTGGATGCCAGTTCCCGAACTCTCCAACAAGATCTTTTCTCCCACGGTTTTTGAACACTTTTAACACCCATGACCTACTCAAATGCACAACATACAATGAATAAATGACATTAACGGAAATATTAATTCTAAATTCAAGAGAGGAAAGGGCACCTACCTGCTTTCCTATGTTGTGGAAATGTCCACGGGCAGTCAACTGCTTAATGTCAGGAGAAATGGCATGTTGTAGGCCAGATATTAGCGATTTGTCAACGGCTAGCCTTATTGGCTGAACAGATTTGAATGAGGCCCAAGATTCAGTTGGCAACACGACAGCTGAAGGTCATTGTCAACGGCTAGCCTTATTGGTTGTACTCCACTCATCACCGCTAAGATCACTCCGACTAATATTTATGGGGACTCATCTCGTGACTGCACATCACCGCTTCTAAAATTAACTTCCACAGAGGTTGTGCCACTCTTCAAAAGTGAATAATTTTTAATAAAATTAATATTAAATACATGGAATAAGAGCTTGTCGTTATATATTTGATACCAAAAAAATGTCCAGTTATTCGTTGGATTCGTTATGTGCATTTTTAGGTGTTTATATATGTGTTGTCAACTCGTTACTATCCCTCAACTTGTTCTTTAAAAACGAATTATTATTATATAAATATATACTCAATGCAAGTATTAATCCCTTAGCATATTGTATGAGAATTTTTAAACGTTAGGGTAATCGATTAAATAGATAAGGAGTGATTTAATTATAAAATATTCACAAGGTTGAATGATTAAATGACTAGTAGCGATTGTAATTCCTTGTATAACATTGGTATGCAGCCTTATTCTAACGATATTATTTGTTAATTGTTTTAATAGGGTTACTATGAGTATAATAAATATACTCTACTAAAGTCATAAATTTTGAATTATTTAATCATTATTGGAAATTACAGTATGCTTATTTGGAATATGTTACACTAACTTGTAAAGGTAGAAATGGGTTAGCATTCATGTAGTTCCATAATAAGTGGTGTTCTTTTAGTGTAAATAATGAAATAAAAATCAATAAGAGAATTAAGGACTCTTATATAATTAAATTTATTAAGTCTACACATTAAATGAATTATGAATTTGTAATGATTAACTTAAAGGATTAGATGAAATTATAACTAGAATTTGTCTTCTACCTTACTTTTATTGTTCAGTAGGAAGGAGGTCGTTACAAATTAATGTCTATCATTATCAAATAAGCCATTGATAAAACTCATTAATCCAATACACCTTATATTCTTAATGTAACTATATATAGAGAGAGGGAATTCATTCATATAGAGAAAGCGTGATTCTTATTCTTGTTGTAATGAGTAGGGGTAGCTTAAATACTCTTAGCATTACATATGTTGACAACAAGTGCAATATTAAAAAAAGGTGAAAAAGGAAATACATAACCCAACTGAGGACAACTTTAGAATTTAGACCAAGCTAAATTGTACCTAAGTTGGCTATGGAAATGTGAAAGCATAGCCACTAGCTATACAAATGAGCATGAGATCTATGCGGTTGAGAGGAGAATACATTTGCGTAAAGAACACTATCAAACAAAACCATCACTGAAGAAAAAACATTAGAGAAGCACAAAGAACAATATCAAACAGAATCATCACTGAAGATAAAACATTAGAGAACCATTAAGTAAAACATTGGAGGATTAAGATTGTCTCACACTCTATGTTTTGTATCCAACAAGAAGGAGACGACAACTAAAAGAAACACAGTCACTCTTCAATTGGCCATCAATGCAAAGACAACGAAAATAAAGAAACTAAATTTATCACACCCTAGTGATGTATCTTTGATTTATAATACTTAATTACAAGCCTTTCATCATTCCAATTATTTACATGTGTCAAATTATTAATTCGTTTAAAAAAAAAATTGTTGCTATATACAGGTTCTTGGAGGTAACGCAAAGAAAACAGTGCAGGAGGTTCTAATATTAATAAAATTTAACACACCCTGAACTAGTAGGGTGAGGTTTTTATTAAGGGAACGATGTGAAGTCTGTTAGCACAAGAATTCTCATCTAGAAGAGGCCTAACTATCAGAGTTTTGGATTTTTTCTAAATACCAGTTCCCTTAGTGGTAAAATACACTACCTCTTTGCACTGCCAATGCATCTAAGTAAAGGGGGTTTGATATCATAAAAGGAAATTAATTACTCTGCACATGTTCAAGATTGAAGGAACTGCATTTTTTACAATGCTACCTAAATCGACACACAGATGCAGCACAATGGCGCTACCTCCAGGCGCTGCGTAATATTCTGGCAGAAAACAAATTGTCCAGAGTTATTTTACTAGTTTTGAGTCATTAACTTAAAACTTTTATTGTGAACAATTGAGAAGGTATTTTTGAAAACTGGAGGAGGTTTTTGAAGGCCCTCAAAATGGTTCTTGCAGTTTACTTTTTTTTAAAAGGCCCTCAAAATGAAACGTTGATGGGATGCCATGTAATCTTGTGTGAATGAGTAACTAATTGGTTTTGCTTACATTTTCCATTTTTGGTTAACAATGGGAGTTGAAATTGCTATTGTGGAATTCTATGGTTGTGAAACTGTCTTTCCATGTTGTCAAAACATAAGATAATTTTGATCTTTTAGGTTATGGTTGATTACATCTTTATAATACCTTAATTTTATTTTTTTCTCTAATTCTTGATCACACCACATCTTCTCGTTAAATTTTGATTTGATGATATTTTTAATAGTATCTTTATTCTACAAAATTGTCTCTTCCATGATTCCCCAATAATTTACCCAAGAATGGACATCTTTATGTCGTCCTCGCTTGAGTCGATGGTGGCAACAACTGGATTTGAAGCAATTTTAGGAATACTCTTGTCTTCCATGTTGTTTAACTTGTTCTTATACATTAGGTATCTAGTCATAGTCTTGCTCTCAATGAGGGAGAGACTTGCTTCTAAGAGGAGGATGGGATAGAGCGTATTTCCTTTAATTTTGAGATTATAGGTTATAAAATTCTTTTATATTTTCTCTATCTTTCTCTAGGATTCATGAGAGATACTACATCCCCAGACTTTACATCCATAAAGAATCACAGGTGTAACAAGAGTCTCAAAGAGGAGTTTCTTCTTATCCCAAATCCAAAGATTGGTTGTTTTACAATTGTTTTCAAGCCTATAATAAGCTTTCCGTCCCCCAATAATCCTTTTCTCAATGCTATAATTCTAGTTAAGCTTGTGGTGAATATCAATTCCAATATATTTGTATGAATTTCTCCAAGTTTTTCTTGTCATATACGAAGGTATCATAAGTGATCTTATTGGATTTAATGACCATAACCTTAGTCTTGTCAGTATTAACAGTCGTGCCCATATTGGAGCAATAGTTCTTGAGGATTATTGATTGGTTTTCAAGATCGCGGGGACTACTCACCATAAGAACAATATCATCGACATAAAGAAGAAGATTGATTACTATACCAGTGAGAGTAGCATGGACACAACCTTCTTCCAAGAAATATTCTAACTTGTCAATGTATATGCCAAAACGGGTAGGGGACAAGGGACAACCTTGTTTGACTCCAATATTGTAGTTAATCTCTTTCGACTAGCCCTCAGTGTTTTTAAACTTGGAAATAGCATTCTCATACGGCCTTATTGCATCAACCCTTAACTCGAAAGGCACTTTTATCTCTTCCAACCTATTCCAAAGATTTTTCCTAGGAACCATGTCAAAAGATTTTCTGAACTCAACAAAACAACAAAAAAGATCAGTTTTAGTATTGTGGAACTCCTCTGCAATGATCATAAAGGTAACAAGATGGTCCACACTGGAATGATACCTCCTAAACCTGACCTGTCCTTTACTCTTTTACTATGAATTTATAGCCAAATAATAATATTCTTTTCCAAAATAATTCCATAAAGCTTGGCTAAAATCAGAATAATCCTAATGGTCCTATAATTAAAGGGGATGTTTCTATCCCCATTTTTAAAAATAGGAACAATGAGGCTTTGCATCTAGGGTTTAGGGAAGTTGTGTTTGACTGCTAAATTGAAGAGCTTGTGTATGTGAGGGATAAGGCTAGGCCCTCCGATTTTAAATTTTTTAGCTTGGTATCCTTCAATGTCCTTAGATTTCCTATTTGCAAGTCGCTTAACTTCGAACTCTATGTCATCCAAAGAAAAAAAAGTATCCTCACTTCGTGTGTAAGAAATACCTAAATGCATGTGTTAAACAATTGCTAGCAAGGGTGCATGGAGGCATCCTATTGATGGACATGCCAGTATGGATCAATGTTGACCTCATCACAGAGATTACAGGGCTGCCAACAGATGGGGAGAATCGAGCAAAGGCCATATCCAATGAAATTAAAGTGAAGTATGGCGCAGAAAGGGGGAACAGAGGAATCAATATCAATGACATTAATGATCCTACGATTAGGTTTGCAACTAGATTGTGTGGCTGCAAATTAATGCACAAGTGTCGAAAAGAAGAAGTTCCCACAATAGTAGTAGCAGCTGCAACGTAGTGCACAAAGGGGAGCTCGATGAGCTAGGCCCCGTACCTACTCAACTCATTCCTATAACACTGTAAGGATGCACAAGACTAGGGATTTGAGTTCCACTATTCATGGTTACTCATCCTCATTGCACTTATGGGGTGGCATGAATCGACATATATGATGTTCCCAACTCATTAGGGTTTTCTCTTTCTTTCCGGAGTCTTCTATTCTCGTCAGGTTCACACGTGGAGGTAAATACCTCCCACAACTACCATAATATTAACACTCCCACCTAGCTAGGGAGGTATTACAGGTAATGGTCTTGAGCACAAAAACATACCATTTACCTGGTAGCATCAATATAGTCGTCTAGACTATCTCATGACTAGATCATGAGCATCACCATCACCATCAACTGCATCATCTCTCGAAACCATACTTCATCTGAGTAATTAGACATGATGCTGGATAAGTCACTCACACCATAGAGTGATACAAGAGCCACTCTTATAATCTAGAGGAGTAAATGCTCTGAACCAATTTCCGTCTGGAAAATCTCTGTTCATCATTTGTTTGGATGGTGATTATTTCCAATAAATTGTTGATAGTCTTCAAGGCAGTTAGAACAAAAATAGAACACAACTATGTATATCCATGGTAGTACATAACTACCACACCAAGTAACACACAAGTACTTGATCAACAACATATAGTCACAAACAGTGGAACATATCCACCACAGTAGTCTTCATCTACGGTCATACAGTCTTCATAACAAACATCTGATAGCAACCTGCATAGAAACAATGTTATGATATATACTGAATTATTTGGGCCAATCTTTCACTCACATCTGTGAGCTCTGAAAGAATATTTGCCTCACGAACAGTGGAACATATCCACCACAGTAGTCTATATCATCTGATAGCAACCTGCACAGAAATAATGTTATCATATAAATTGAATTATCTGGGCCAATCTTTCACTCACATTTGTGAGATATGAAAGAATATCTGCCCTTAGAGTAGAACAATGAGATATCTGGACTATTCTTCTCAAACAAGGAAGAATAAATGTTTTTTCTTCTTAACATGGACCATTCCCCACCTTGGGCCATTCTTCCTACACTAATCAAAGTGCACCTTGGAGAGAATGTATAACCCTAAGGAATGGTGAGTTTGGACCATTACCCACCCTGGGCCATTCCTCCTACACTAATCAAAGTGCACCCTGGAGAGAATGTATAAACCCTAAGCAATGTCTATCCTTGATTGTTGAGCATGGACCATTCTCCACCCTGGGCCATTCCTCCTACACTAATCAAAGTGCACCCCGGAGAGAATGTATAAACCCTAAGGAATGACTGTCCGAACCATTTCCTCTTTTAACCACAAGAGGAAAATATTGTCCTGCATCAACCTCCAAAACGGACCATTCCTCATGTTAACCACAATGAGAAATTGTTGTCCGGCGAGGCGGGCCAGTCTTCTTGAGTAACCCTCAAGAAGAGAGACTACCCTAGATCACTCCCTATGTTAACCACAATGGGAATTCGTTATCTATGATACATCAACAATCAGACTACTTTCCATGTTAGCCACAATGGAAAGTGATTGTCCGTCAAAAGTCTCAATCCACTTTCCGAACAGGAAAGCATCTGTCCAAGATGGACTATTTTTCAAATTTAAAGATGAATGTCTTCAATAATGTTTTCAGTGCTCCCTCCTAACTTGGAGAGTCACTTATTCCTTTTTCAATAAGAAGGAAGTTGTTTCCATGAGCTCTAGCTTGAGTACACAAACTCTTTCATCTTGGATAGAAGCTTTACCAAAATGTCTGCTTATCTGCTCATCTGTGGAGATATGTATTGGAGAATCATTTTCTCCTTTCTGGACTTCATTATGGATAATGTAATGCTTGATTTCAAATGTACTTTAGTCTAGAACATTGTGAAGGCTTCATGTAGATCTGAACAATAGAGTATATCATAGTTGGAAAGCTGGAACATATCTATGTGGCACTTCTTCTGTCATCATGAGAGCTGATCTACTGAGTAGTCATCTTTATAGGAAATCTTCACCATGCTTCTGTTGTGCACTGGAGGTTATCCACCAAGTTATCTTCTTCTATCTGTATACATGAGTCTCTTTCTGGTATGTCTCAAAATCTTGAGATTTCTTTTCATACTCTCTTTATTCAATTTCTCTGGAGAACATTCTTTGCATTCATATGATGTAGAACTCCAACTCATGGATGTTGCGGATGATATGATGACTTATGTAGAGATAAGTCTGGTTTACTAGAACAAGTAATCATCATAGTCTTCTCCCTCCATCTGGGAGAACCTCTGGTTCTAGATCTCACAATGCTTTCATTCATAAGTCTTCCATACATTGTTCTTCATCACGACTTTCAGTTCTTCTGCTTGATTTCTTTTAGTGAGTTCATATCAGGCTGGTACTCTTGTGATTCTTGATGCAATGACTGGTTGTTCTGGTTTTTCTTTCTTTCTTGGAATCCTCATGTTCTTCTTCATATTTTTATTTAGCTCTTGGGTCCATGTAGTTTCTTATAGATTCCATGCCCTAGAGATTCCACTTCTTCCTTTCATAATGGGATCACGGATCTGGATGGACAACCAGGAATATTTTAAGGCTTCTCTTCGAAGAAGTCTTCTTCTGCGGTTGAACTGAACACGTACTGTCTTTCATGACTTCTACCATGGATATATATATTTCATTATCTTCAATGGATCATAGGATTAGCTCCCTCCTAATCGTTGCTTCATGTATAAGTGCATATAATCAACTCCCTCCGTCTAACAGAGTCCACACTTTCATCTGCATCCTTATTTTCTTCTGCAATATATAATTGGCTCTCTTGTCTAATAGAGTCCATGCTTTCATCTGCATCCTTATTTTCTTCTGCAATATATAATTGGATCTCTTGTCTAATAGAGTCCATGCTTCTGTCTTATTTTTTTCTACAAAATGTCATGAGTCTTTTTCCAATTTCTTCTCGATTGTTGACTTCTTTCTGTCTTTGCTTCTTCTAAGTCTCTTCATGATTGATTCGGCTTATCTTTGCAATAGCTTCCACATGATTTGTATTTCATTCTTTCATGTGCATTATCTAATGATATATATTTTCATCTTGTTTGTTCTTCCATAGGTATAGTTCTTCTTGGAACATATTATCTTCCAAGAGATAGATATACAAGATATGTACAGAGACGATGCAAACAAGATATGTACAAGAAATAAGAAGAGTGTTGTTACCTTTTAGTAGAAGAAGTCTCTTCCATCCTGCTTAGTTTTCTTTGTAGGTTCCTTTTCTTCAGCAATCGATGCTTCGTGTTTCTCCTTCCTTTTCTTTAGCTCGGGACACTAATTCTTGTAGTGACCATACTTTTGACAGTTGAAGCATTGTACTTTTGAAATGTCTTTCTCTTGATTTGGCTTCCTCCTTGAACTAAACTTCCTTTTGTTCCTGAAGTTATTGAATCTTGTTGTGAAGGCTTGATCATTGTACTTCCTTTGGGGTTTCTCTTTTGCATTGATCCTTGATTCTTCTTGAACACAGCAAGTCCAAAGTTCTTCAAATGTTGGATACTCCTTCCTTGTGTTCATGCTTGCGGAAAATGCATCCCATGTCTTGGGAAGACCATTGAGTACTATGTTCACTAATTCCTTCTTTGAAGTGATCTTTTCAATAGCTTGTAGTTGATCTCTTAACTGGGAGATCCTTACAAAGTATGACGTTATGCTGTCATCCTCATTCATCTTCATGTCACGAAGCTCATTCTTCAGACTTATAACTTGTCCAATGTTTCTGACTGAGAAGATATTTGTTAGGGCATCATACATCTTCTTTGATGAGTGAATATGGGAGATGTAGGGTATCAAGTGGTCTTTTATAGAATCCACTATGATACTCATGGCATTGATGTCAACATCTTTGAACTTCTCCATAACTGCAACATTATGTGATTCCTTCTCTTCTCCTTCTTCAAACTCTAGCTTCACGATCTTTCCTTTCACAATATCCAACACTTTATTCTTAGCAAGGATGAGTTCAATCCTTGTCTTCCATGCTCTGAAGTTAGAGGCTCCATCTAACTTGTTCTCAGACTTCATAGAGTTAGTCATGGCTTGCTTGATTTGGTCAAATCCTCGATTTGACCAGAAATTCAAACTTCACGTCTTGGCTTGCTAAGAGTGTCAGGAGATGCGCTAGGCTAGAGCGCACTGATCTATCCAGAGATTAGGTCAATCTCTTCACTTAAGGTGCCTCAACGAGAGGATTAGGGTTTCTACAACTGCTCCTACTAGTAACCCTAGCGGCAGTGTCTTGGAAGCTACTTCTGCTAGTAACCCTAGCGATAGTTCCTTAGTGATCTCAATATCCTAGTGGCTATGTTTCCTTCCAACGTTTAGATTGAATGAAGGAGATGTGGGCCCATAACCTGTTAGAATATAGAGGATTGTGTGCTCGTTTTACCATTGAGGATACCCTCATCACCTAACCATAGGCCTAAGCCACCCTCCAAGCACCTTAACCTTGACTGAGAATTACTCCGGAAGCAAACCCTAGGCTAGATAGCCAAACAAGGTGTAGCACATCTTCCTCCAAAGATAGTGCACCAACAATCGCTGATCAGATAGTCCAAACCCTAGCCAAGAGATAGTCCAAGCTCATATTGAAAACTAATTGTTGTTGCAGCTGCACCTGCAGCTCTCCTCCACATGTGCGCACCAAACTAGGAATTGCAGTGCGCACCAACTGGGAACTGCAATTCTGAGATGTGTCAAATGAGAACTGGCGCCTTGTATTTATACTGGTTCTGCCAGATTTGTTGGGGCCGACTTCTCCTTCTGGATATGTGTCTATTCAATATATTATTATTATTTATGGCTGACTTCTTCTCTTGGAGGCTAATAACCTAATATTAATTATCTTCTTGAGCTGACAAGACTTCTAGGGTTATTAGCCAACTCATTAGGATTTTCTCTTGCTTTCCAGAGTCTTATCTTCTCGTCAGGTTCACACGTGGAGGTAAATACCTCCCGCAGCTACCATAATATTAACACTAAGTCCCATATGTAGTGCATGTGGATATCGATGTGTTTCGTTCGTTGCCTCTGAACTAAATCTCTATAGAACTTCAAAGTGTTCTGGTTGTCACACCAGATGATGATCGACCGATGAAATTGAATGCCCAACTTAGTGAGAAAATATTGTAGCCACATATCTTGAGTGGTTATGTTAACTAACCCTCTGTACTCTACCTCGACTGAAGATAGAGAAATAACATCCTGCTTCTTGCTCAACCAACATATATGCCTTGAACCAAGACTGAGTGAGTAACCAGATGGGGACTTGCAATCAATGCTATCACCAGCCCAGTCAGAATCAGTGAACCGATGAGGTCCAATGTAGAGTATGTTGCATAGTGAATCCCAAAGGTGATGTTGTCATGTACGTATTGAAGGATACGCTTTGCAACTTTCCAATGTAGCTCATGTGGCTCCTACATGAACCTGGAGACTGCTCCAACTACATAAGAGAGGTCTTTTTTGGAGTGTGTGAGATACAAAAAGGTCCACACTAGCTGTCTATATAGTGTATTGTCCATTAGTGGAGTGTTCCTGCCATCCTCAAGAAAATGTCATGCAAAATCCTCTTGACTGCAACAATCGTTGAAATCGAGCAACCGACGATAAAAAAATCATCAACATACAGAACTAGGAGTAGAAGTGAATCGAGCATTTGACTGTATTGACTTGGTATATAAATCATTTGAATCCTATGAATCAGAACTCTCATCTGAAGAAGTGTCAACATGTGAATGTTCATCATCTCTAACAGGTGGAAGAACAAAAGTGTCTACATGCGGCTATTGAGGTACATACACGATACTTTCCTTGAATTGGACACTATGCTCAATGATGTCAGTCTGAGGAAAGATCAATGAGTCTATATCCCTTCACACCGTCAAGGTATCCAACAAAGATACACTATGTGCTATGTAGATCAACTGCCTTCCTCTTCTTAGAGGGAATCATGGCCCATGCACGAGAACCAAGTATACGAAAGTGGGTCACTTTTGGTTTGAGGCCACTCCAAGCCTCATAGGGGGTCTTATCCTTGACATATCTATGGGGAGATCTGTTTTGGATGTAGGTTGCACAATTAATTTTTTCAGCCCATAATCTTTGTGGAAGTGACTTTGCATGTAGCATGCAAGATGCCATCTCTTTTAGAGATCTAATTTTCCTCTCAGCAACTCTATTTTGCTGCAGAGTATAGGGAACCATGTGTTGCAACTGAATCTCAGCCTCAAGAAAAACATTTTGTATCTCATGGTTGACATAGTCTCCCTCATTATCTGTTCATAGGCATTTGATATTCTTTCCTGACTGTGTTTCAACAAGGGCTTTGAAATATTTAAGGTGTTGAAAGACCTCAGATTTTTTCCTAAGAAAGAAAGTCCATGTGAAGCGTGAGAAATCATCAACAAAAATGAGCACGTACCTTTATTTACTTATTGATGGATGATGAAAAGGGCCCATGAGGTCACTATGGATCAGATCTAAAGGAAATGAAGCCTTCTAAGTCTTTCCTTTGTTGAATTTCTCTTGAGGGTGTTTTCCAAGAACACATCCCGCACAAATTACTTTGGAGAAGTGGATGTCAAGTATACCATCAACCATTCCTTGCTTGCTAAGTTGTTCCATATATATGAAATTTAAATGCCCAAAACTTTCATGCGATATCCTACTGGTTTAATCAACATGGGTAAGCAATAATGTGGAATCTGGTTCAATAAATTCAGAAAATGTGTAGAGTTTGGATTGATGATTTACCTCACTAGTAGCAACCCTGGAATTGATTTCCATGTCATAGATATCCATTGCATTAGGTGTGAATATTACTCTCTTTACAATGCTTGAGTTTGTCATTTGATACACAAAGAGAAGATTGACAGAGAGTTTGGGAACGTGTAGCACATTCTCAAAGCTTTAGTTTGGGAGTTCAATTCTTTATTTGCCAGTGACCTCAACCTGAGAGTTTCCCCTCATCAGAATAGGAGGACCTTTGCATGTGTTCAATGAAGAGTAGACTTCTTTTTTGGCTTCCATGGGGTGTGATGCACCTGAATCTACGATCCAAACATATGGAGAGGAGTTGATGGCAATCAACGCATGGCTAGAATTGCCTTTCTTTGGATTTTGATCTTATGGATTCTTCTTCTTGGCACCCTCAAGGATGAGATCTCCAAGGTTGTTTTTATGAAGTGTTTTTTCCATTTGATCTATCTGTTTCTAGATACATGCAGATTTTGGATGGAATTATTTATGGGAGTAAGTGCATTTCTCCCCTTTTCTTCCCTTTCCACCTCTGGATCCGGAGGAATCGTTGAAGGGTTTTGAGTACTCTT
>CBVK0101910854.1:0-15159 GCA_900067695.1 Picea abies
TTTTTTTAATGATACGGCGACCACCGAGATCTACACTCTTTCCCTACACGACGCTCTTCCGATCTCACATTAGTCTAGAGGTTGTTTTTTTTCCGCCCTTGGCATTTTTTGTTATTGTCCCCTTGGGGGTTTTGGTGACCCTGATTCTGGTTGCCCCCAAGAGGTTGGTTTTGTTGGGGGTTATTCCCCCTAGTCCCAGGTTATTATTGTTTTAGTTGTTTTCTTTCTTCTTTTCATTATTCGACTGATGGGATGGATTTTCCATATTCAACTGTTCAAAAGTATGAAGTTGTTGAATCGGAAAGAGTTGAACAATCTTAATGCCAGTGTGCGGTTGTCCATGAGGAGGAGCAACTAGTTGTGGAGGACTAGGGAAAGGGAAATATGGATTGTTTTGTGGCAACAATCCTTAGGGCACATAGGAATTCATAGTTCTTTCACTAGTGCCCAGGTTATATGCTGAGGTAGAGGGGTCACCTGAATTGGGTGGAAAAATCGGGTGCATGACAAGTGCCAGTGGGGGTACACTCATGGGTGGAGGGGGAGCAATAGGATATGGTTATTGGTAAGGTGGAGGAGGATAATAAGATGGCCCTATGTATATCAGCAGATATTCAGGTGTACCATACAAAGGTGGTGGTTAGATGTACAGGTTATGGTGTGTTGTGGTATCGATCAACCCATCTGTTGCATGAGACATCCCAGGTTTGTCTTGACCAAATGGTATGGGTCTAGGTGCGTTAGGTATTACCGTATATAGGTAACCCGACTAAGCATATATTAGATCGAACTGTTGAGCATTGTTGATGGCTTCCTCTTCATTTTGGGGGAAGGTGGATGCCACATCTTTGGTAAGTGTGGAGACGAACGATTTCATAAACCAATCAAGACGTTGTTCTTTGGCAGTCTCTGCCTTACATAAACTACATCATTGACGCCATTTTTGAATGTGGTCAGAAATATGTGAGCTGAGGTTTGTTTGCACTCTGAGAGAAATTCTAAACTAGTGTCATGACTAACTAGTAGTTGAAAGAAGGACAAAAAGGATTTGGCCAAGGATTCAAAGGTCACATGGGACCCTGATTTTACGTCCACATACCATTTGGTTCATGGACTAGTGATTCTGTGTTGAAATAATCTTAAGAGGATGGAATCATCCATGATGTTGTTTGAAGAGCACCATAAGTGAAAGGTCATGACATAGTTAGCAGGATCTTTCACCGATTTTCCTTCAAATTTGGGAATGTATTAAGGTAATTTGGTAGGCATATTGGGCCATTTGGGGTCATGCAATATGGGATCATTTGTAAGTTTGGTGAGATCAAGAATGTTGAGTGATTCCAAGTATGGCATAGGGAGAGTTGGTGGTGGATTAGTTCCAGCCATTGTGTGAACAAGTGGTGGACCTGACCTATGAAAAGGGTTTAGTGGGGATGTACTTCTCCCTTGGAAAGAATTTTTCCCCCCACCTCCATGTGAAGGAGAGATAGTGGATGGATGGCCTTGGGAATTGGACCCAAGTAAATTGGAACCAAGCAAAGCTGATCCCAAAATAGTTGCACTCACTGGGGTGTGAGAAGGTTGATACAGTGAGTTGGCAAGACTAGGAACTCCTCCTAAAATAGGAGGGATATTTTGAAAGCGTCTGGAACGATGGGGATTTTGTGGGTCCCCTATTATGTCCGACTAACAAAGTGAATGTGTGCAAATGGTGATGAGAGAAATAAATGAACAAGAGACTTGTATAATTTGGACCTTCACAAGATAATATAATTCACAATTGCATGTAATCAAATGAGCATTATCAACTGTAAATAAGCATACATGCGGGTAGGTGGATTTTGTTCGCGTGCGAAAACAAATAAAACAAATGCTCGTGTCCTAAAATACGTATCATCCTTCCTATCAAATAGCACTGGACCTTCCAAGAGCACTCAATAGTGGGGTCTAAAGCCACTAGAAGAGGAACTAGTGAAGGTTGAAGTAATCAGGTATAATGAGGGGTAGAGGGTGCATATCCTGAAAGAGCTGGCAATATTTCCCAATAGCCACACAAAATCTGATCAAGGTACAATTGTAGCCCACAATTGGCACATGGGTAGATGTCCTAAATTTTTCCACTAGGTACCTTGGTCAAAGTGTGGCATTTAGATTTTTGGCCTCAGAAATGGATCAAAGGTTGGATCCCTTCTAAGAGTTGGGTGGCTCAAGGGGAGACGCACAGTACAACCGGACCTCATCCTTCAACCATTCACGGGTATCTCCCTACCTTATGGTGTTAGGAACACTTGACTTGGAAAATTTTTAAGTTCCCTATCTGTCAACTTCTAATGTTTGAAAATGTGAGAAACAAATAACGGGGGTTTATTTGGATGCCTACCTCCGAGATCCTACCTAGACTAAAAAGTTTATTTTGGCACCTCCTGTGGAGGAAAACTTAGTGAGTTTTTTATAAAAATTTTAGATGTGGTGGGTTTTGAGATTGGGGGTGTGAACCAATCTCGTTTGAATTAAGTGGGTGTGGATCATTTCTTCAAGAAAGAGTGAGACGTTTCGGAATTCCTTTAGAGAAAACCTACTTCAACCTCCACAATCCAAGATGCGATTATGTGAGTGAGAGGTGACTTTGTGTGTGAGAAAGTGATAAAATGTGCCAATTTTTAATAAGTTAGGTGTAAATTTGCAACATGTGGACTTCTTATGGTCCTTACAAATCTTGATTACCTATCTTATTAGATGTCATTGGTACAACCTTGCAGAATTTTAAAATCCCTAAAGAACTAGCATGTGGACATATGGGTCCTTACTAATCCTTTAAACTCCCTAATGTTGTTTACACTAAGAAAGCTTTAAAAAACTATCCTAGATTGCAAACATGTGGGCATGTATGGGCCTGTTACTTTGATCTTTAAAAATCTCCTAGTGATGTAAACTAAGAAAGTAATTCTTAAGAAAATATCATAATTTTGAAGCATGTGGACATGTATGGGCGCTTAAAAATTTAAGATTTTTTCAAAAAGAAACCTAGAGGAGCCCTAGGGGGGCTTTGCCCTCTCCTAAAAATTTTGTTAAGGGAGATGAAACGTTCCCTTAACCACCTTTCTGATTCTCAAGATCGCTCTATGGTGCGAGAGAAGAGCATACTCAATGATTAAAGTTGATTTTTGGTCCCAATGCAAGTGTTTTTTATATATGATAGCAAAGAATCTCAACTTAACTTTTACAAATAAAACAAACCACCCATGTGGCAACCAAAAACAAAAGAGGAGAAATATGGTTCTTTTTACCCCCTAAGTGCCTATGTTTGACTAACCTTTCATGTGGGAAAGGAATCTAAGTGGAGTGCATTTACAATTTGCATGAAACCAAGATTTTGAAGGCTAGGGGCCTTCAAATCATCACAAAAACTCTTACAATTTTGAAACTCTGGATATATGTGTGGGTTATAGTTCAGACAGAGGTGCAGTGGGTGTAGAATGCGCAAAGAACATAAAACATTTTGGCACACAGTGCACAGAATGTGCAGAGAACAGATGTGCTTTGGGCGCACAGTGCACTGAGTGCGTGTCTGTCGGCTAAAATACCCACTCACGTTCTGAAACGCATTGGGGGGGATTTTGAATGGAATTCTCCTCTTACAGCTCCAAACTTGGCTCTTGGCAGGTAATTCTAGGCCGGTTTTGGTACCTGCAAGGAAAATGAGTCAAAAAAAAGTTCTCTAAAAGCCCAAATAGAGGGGAAATTGATACCTTATCCCTAGTATGGTCTCCAATTTGTTGTGTCCTTTCCATCACTTGAGTGAGAAAAATAAGAGAACTTACAAGTCTAGTTTGGAATTCTAGACAAGACAGAGTTTAGTGCATGAATTAGATAATCCAAGCACATGAAATAAACAAGAAAATAAACTAAAAACAACTAAGGAAATAAAACTAAAATGCATAATAAACTTTGAACCAAATTCAATCAACCAAATGACCAAGATTATGCCACCAATGGATAACTATATTAGTTGGAAAAACACCGTAGAGAAAGGAGGACTTATGGATCCCCTATTCCTCCTTGGGAGGGCTCTTGAGTTCCCTATTGGAGAGCTCTTCTTACAATGATAAACTAGAAATCAAATGGTGAAGAAATCCAAGCCTACTCCCTCAAGAGGAGAGTGGAATGGCCTATTGAGATGTTGCTAGAATGCTCTAAGGAGAAAAGAGGTTTCTCAAGGAAGGATTGAGGAAGCATAAAAATACTATAGAAATATTAAATTATTAGTGCACCCATGGCCTCCATTTATAGAATTCTTTCAAGGCTTTATTCAATTGGTTCTTGGTGTGAACAAGGGGCCCTTTAGGGCACCCTTTGGTCCTTGACCAACCCCCCATTCAAATTTAGCTCAGATGTAAGGGTCAAATCAAGTTGGGAGTTGGTCCATAAGTGGTTGAGGGGCTGACAAGAACCATAAATGTGTCATTCACAGGAGGGTGCAGATTTTATTGTAGACAATTGTGCATATTGTGCATTGTGTTCTCTACGGGCTTCTTTGGCCCATGCACTGTGTGTGCGCTTCCTTTAGTGGTTCAGTGCATGTCAATTTTTGTCCAGTTGTATAGTTTTTTACCTCTTGAAAATTTTTTTTTGATGTTGTAGGTGAACTAATAGGTGTTTGGAACTGCTGTATTTCTGTAACCATTTGCATGCAATGTTGCAGACGAAGTTTCAATGATAACACATGACTACCAACACAGCTACATTACATCCTTCAACACCCTGCAATACACTCCAAATGAGGTGGATACTACTGAAAGGAGGTGCACTGTGCAGCAAGGCCGATGCAGCAATACCAATGTGAGAACCGGCAAGAACGAGTGTGCCAAAAAACTTGGGCCCATTTGACGGAAGCTACGAGAATGACTTATACCCATCCGACCTACACCATTGGGCATGGAGTACTCTAACTGACATATGAACCATGCACTAAGCGAATCATTGGCTTAGTGCATGGTGGATAATTCTTACCATTCTTTTGTACCACCATTCCATTGAAGAAGGTGTGGGTATGATGGGACTATAATGAGTCCGACTACTTTCTCACGTAAAGTTAAGTCCATCCCACCCATCCTTCAATAATGGAGATTTTTAAACCTACCTTTGAATCTCCCATCAATGCCCCCATAAAGCATTATTTTCCTTATCGAACCTCTTGACATGTACCTCCAAACTTTTTTGAAATTTTGTAGAGGAATTCAGGTCGACTAACTTTTAAACACAACTTTTGACTTTATAAAAAAGTATGGTTTGATATGTTATTTTTAAATAATAAAATATGTAAGTAAATCTTTTAAAAATTACCTTTAAATTTTAGAAAGGCACAAATGTTTTAACAATAATAATGATAATAATCTATTTTTAAGGTCACGTCAAGCCACACACCAAATTGGTGTATGAGACCCCTTGTTTGTGGGATGAATTAATACGAAAACATTGATGATGTGAAAAAGAATTATAAAAGATATTTTGGTCCGCTAATTTTCTAGAGAACTTTTGACTTTAAGTGTTTTATATTGCATCTTCATAAAATTAATAGGAAAACATTCATGATGTAGAAAAAGATTTTTTGAAGATATGCTAATTTTCTAGAGAACTTTTGACTTAGAGATATTTTGGTTGGCTAATTTTCTACAAAACTTTTGACTTGTAAATTTTTTATATTGCATCTCTGTAAAATTTATAGGAAAACATTAATGATGTAGAAAAAGAATTTTTAAAGATATTTTGGTTGCCTAATTTTCTAAAGAAATTTTGACTTAAATATAGTTTGGTTGTCTAATTTTTTAGAGAAATTTTTACTTGCAAACATTTTGATATTGCATCTCTGTAAATCGATAGGAAAACATTGATGACGTAGAAAAAGAATTTTTAAAGATATTTTGGTCAGCTAATTTTCTAGAGAACTTTTGACTTAAAGATATTTTGGTCTGCTAATTTTCTATAAAATATTTGACTTGTAAAAATTTTATATTGCATCTCCGTAAAATTAATAGGAAAACATTGATGATGTAGAAAAATAATTTCACAAAATTGGGGGTATATGTGGTTTGTACACTGGAAAATAGCATATATATGCGATTTGCACATGGGTCAATAGCATATTACAACAAAAGTGTTGTTTTTTGAATGAATCTAATGAATGAGAGTAGGATTTAGGTATGCAAGCTAGGGAATGGACTAGGCCATGTCACAAATGCGTGTGGCAATTTGTGCTATAACAATTAGCAACATTATTAGGCTTCCTCCAATTGTTCTTAGCTTATGTTGACTTAGCCTTTCAATATACATGTTCAAGAGTGCAAATGTCAAACATTTCAAGATCTTTCTAAATTGGTGTAATCAATCCACCAATGGATGTAAGGAATAATTTTCCTTCTTCATCCATCACTCTAAGATGAATGGCATAGTGGTTAAACTCTTGGATGCAGGCTTATACCATCTGCTAGAATTCTATCATAGACATTTCCAAAATTATTGTTGCTCCTTCCATTAATTGATATAATAGCAATTGTTGTTGATTGAGATTTTGAGATTATCCTCGAGGAGGGCTTGTGTGGCATCAAGACTCTTTCTATAGTCACATTAATTCTCCCACTAAAGCAAAGCTTTTAAACACATATGCAACATTGCAAAGGAAAAACTATAATGTTTATCTATAAATTGTTATATTTCATAAAGGAAATCTCACTACTTAAACCAATCATAAATGATAAGGCATTCATTTGATCTTCATAAGGTACCCTTTCTCAAGCCTCCTCCTAAAGGTTTTCCTTGAATGGTAGCATGCAAATTTATCATCAAAATTGTCAAAGTTTGCAACAAATGGGCCATGTCAACTAATTGACCTTCATGGAACTTAAATATCATATTAAAGAAAGCAACTTTGACCTTGAATAACTCGAGGAAAACTCTCACTTCATTTCCATTTTTTATCTCAAAGAAAACTTGAACATACATTATGTAATGAATCAATAAGAGTGAATAATTAGTTGTGAACATGGATTAAATTTGAGCATGTCACAACCCATCAAAAGGAACTGAGCCCGTCAAAAAAGTGTGACGAAAAATATGGTTGTCCCAAAAAAAACTCATTTTCATTTTTACTCTTTTTCAAAGAAATGTACGGTCCATATTAAATTTCATAAAAATGGTTATAATGCAAAATTCCCATCACCTGTATCTCTTCGATGAGTGATACGTCCAAGGATAACTTTGTTTCCATTGCAAATTTCTCTTGAGTTTTGAAGCAGGGGCTTTGGCGACATGCAAAGTGAAATGGACCGTAGGAGTCAACGTCGTGACTCTGTGCATAGTAAATGCATATTAAATCATTTGTCAAATAGTAAATAGTTTCCAACTTGCATCCAATGGAAATGGCGGGTTACGGGTAATGGATAATAATACATCGGTGACTGCACTGAATCCACACATACTCCCACATTTAATTAGCAGTGAGTGAGGATTCGAGATTTGGTGGGTTGAAACAAAGAATATTTGTCTTGCATGTTGGATCATAATCATATCTCGTCTCATCTCATGCTTCTATTCTAACTTCATAATATTGTCCATTCTCAATTTGACAATCCACGTAGAATGACTTTTGAGGTATTATGGTAAGTGACTCTTCTCGGCTCACCCAATGGTGCTTCTTTCTTCTTGTTTTGTTCAAGTTCGATTCCCTTAATATTCATAAGCTATGTTTCACAATTTTATTATGTAGGATTTTACCCACCATTTGCTTTTTCATAAGATCTTGCAACATACGTCCATGCAATGGTCCACATTGTGTACATAAAAATTTTAAAATTTTTAAATGTAATGTATTTTTTATATGGTTTTTGACTTTTACCGTTTTCTTTTCCATAAGTTCTTGTAACATACATTTAGTTAGCAGTGCCAAACAATTTTAAATGTAATGTATTGTTTGTATGGTTTCTGACTAAAAGTATAGAATATGTAGTGAAATCTAGAGACCCTACAAACAATATGATCAGTTGGGGAAATCTAGATTCTAAAATTTTAGATGTATTTTAATAGTTTAGTCACCTTAGCTTTGTCATTGGTTTTTACAAATTAAGTTCAAGTTGAGAAATGTAGAGAAACTTTTAATAGATGTACCAAAGAAGAGAGAGACTAGTACCTTTAAGGGGTTGTGGAGTCAAGAGTTTAGCAGCATTTACTTGGATAAACAATGATGATTATACTTGTCTAAGTACAAGGGAGGATCTTAGAGGAGTAGCACCTTAAGTTCTCTAGGATCCAAACTTTAGGGAGGTGAGATAACTAAAGAGTAGGCACTTCTAGGCCCTTGTGCCTTCTTCCTCATTAGACTATTGAAATATATTTAATGCAACAATAACTAGGAAATGGTTTCTAAAATGATACCACTTTAGGGATTTAGAAGCATGTCTAGGTTAAATCACTTTAGTAAAGTCTAGAAAATGAAGAGCAAATAAGTAGCACCTTAAGTTCTTTAATCCTATGGTTTTTCAAGAAAGCAATTTCATAATCTTTAACATGAATAAGAAAATATACCATAACCATTCAAAATGAAATGACAATTGCAGATTTACTTATTTCACCAAGAATAATCAAGCAATAAAACCCTAGATTGCCAAGTAACTTCACCAAAAAGTGATCCAAGTTACAAAATTTAGCCTCCAAGACAAGTGCACCTCACAATTTCAGCCAATATACCCTAAAAAGGGTGTCAATTTCAATCCTCTCTCTCTCATGGGAGAGTTATTCTAAAATTAATGTCACTTTATGTTTATTTATACCAAAATTTGACCTTTAATTATTTTAGGTCAAAATATCAGCGTCGACCTGGTCAGTTTCTTACAAAATTAAATTATGGAAAAACTAAAATAAATTTGCATGTAAAGACACTCCTAGGGGTGACATCATGCCCTTCTAGGGTGAAGTTGGACCTCTGTCATGGAATGGCGAGTTCATGGAGTGAAATGTTGGGCCTCCAAAGGCAAAAACCCTGCCCACACATGCTAATAACCTCAGGATTACCCCCAATGTGACAACCACTGCATGTAGAAACGTCCAGGGTTGTATGGGTGATGTCCAAGGCCTCCAAAGGCCAGCGTTTAGGTGGGAAAGGCACAACCACCCGATTCTAGGTCCACAAAAGTGCCTCCAAAGGCAATGTCCTTCTTCTTCTTGGCAGAACCCCTTCATCTTCATCCTGCCCCCTAGATGGGGTCTTAGCATCCATAAAATGGGCTTTGAGCCCTAATGAAGGTTTTATTTAATCATCTCTCTGTGTACCTATTCACTAGGTAAGGTCCTATGAAGACAACAAGTACACCCTCCAAGGGTCCATAACTCACATGCATCATAATATGTAAATCACATCTAATAATTAAAACGCCAAAACATGTTCTTTAAACCCCCCCTAAACCCAAACAGATTCTCAAAACATTATGCAACTTGACAAGTCTAGGGTTTAGAATGGTCTCAGGGTGTCCTATTGGGCCAATCTCCCTTAAGTCAAGGTTGTTTCCCTAGTGGAACTTGATCCAAATCATGCAAGTGCATGAGGTGGTGAAGGCAAAAAATTTGGTCATGGGGTGCATGTGATAGCAAGGAAATGTAGCAATCACCTATGGGTTCCTTTGTTGAGGGTGAGTTGCACCTTGTCATGGATGCAAATGTTTCCAAGCCCACTGATTTTCATTTATTTTTATATTTTCTTTCTTATTTTGGCTTTCTTTCTTCATGCTACAAGGAAAGAGTTGATGGCCACTGCCCTGGCTTGGTGACCAACTAGTGGCAGTGTCACCCACAAACATTTCACATAAATGATAAGGTTGGATCATGATGAGACCCCCTTTCTCTTGCCCATGCAACCAAGAGCCACTACCCTGTCTTGGTGACTAGTTGGGTGGTAGTGTCATACCTCTACATGTGCATGGTCATGATAGGATGACTCAAGATGGGATCTCATATCCACCAACAAATTCCTTGAGTGTTTTATTCATATGTGGGTCCCCTTTTCTTGCTGAGAAGAATTTTAGTTCTTTCTCAGGGATCTCTGGGTGAAGCATCTCGAAGGTTTAAATTCGGCTCTTAACTTTTGCCAGCTACATTTCCCCCCAGACATTTATCCCCTTCTTCCCATGAGGTAAGGTACAACCCTTTCCAAGTGGAGCCTTCCCCAATGCTGAAAATGTGGATAGATGGAGGGGATAAAGATGGAAAATGGTAAGTATGGAGGGAATGAGTGATGACTCTTTAGAGATCCACTAGGTAATACACCTATCCTAAAAGGAAACCAACTTACCAGGACACCATGCGAACCTCCCAAGTTTGAACAAGGCAAAGAGCATAAAGTCAAGAAAACATTATGAAATCCAGAAAGATTAAATGCAACATGTTTAAATGTTTTAAAAATCAGAGCGATACATACCATGATACCCAGAATTATTATCTCTTGGAGCAAGACTCATTACCATCTCAGGACCAAGCCGGTGTGATGAATATTGTTGTTGGTGATATGTGGATTGCACTGAAGAAAAGAGGGACCATATGGGGCCATGCTTAAGTCATCTGTCTCTCGACACTCCATGTCTAGGACCTGTGGGCCTCGAGACATGATCTCCTTAGTTATCCCTAGGCTAGAGGATAACATTTGGCTCCAACTCAGGGACATGTGCTCACTGTAGAGTGCATGAGAACCTCAACATATCTGGCATGACCTATGTCTTCTAAATCTACACAAAAGACATTAGTAATCCATAGACTGGTGATATCACCCCTCGTCCATATATGATAAAATAAACAAATAAAAGCATCTCTAGTCTAACATATGATTATGATCATCCATATATACAAGTGAGACAAAATATTATGCAAATGCAACTACAACCATACTAATATGAAATGCAATGGTATGTACAATAGATGCAAATGCCTACCTACCTCTACTTACGTGTTGGTTGAATGCTAGGTGTAGTCAAATAATGAGTGAAACCACCCTAGAAATACCTCATAATACCTGCCTCTGTGCTTCATCGTGAACCAAAACAATGACAAGTCAAGAACAAAAATAACATGAGTTAGAGCATGCATCATATTGTAGGAAATCGTAAAGTTTAGATCATGGAGGTAGGAGGGAGGGATAAAATTATTCCAAGTTATACTTCTAGGAAAGTGCTCAATCCATATCAGAAAGGGATCATGAAAAATCAAAGTCTCAAAAGACTGACTCAAACAGTTAGGAAGCGGGCTACCTTGGACATCATCAAATCCTAAGGTCTAGGAAGGGACTAGCAAGAACCAACAGGATGATTGTCAATTTCTTAGGGGAGAGTTGAACGATTGAGATAATAAGCTTCTTCTAAAAGCATTCAACCTACCCTTGAGTTCTAAAATAAGGATTTTCCTTAGAGAAAACTTGGTACAAGAGACATGTTACCCAACTGTATCCTTAGTGACATAACAAGGTAAAGTAATCGGAGGGAGTTGGACAACCTTGTCACAAGTATACTGCTTCAGGAAAGAAACTTTCTCACCCTTATCAAGATCTGAGCACAATGGTGGTTGATAATATTCTTCATAGAATAAATCCAAGTTCTCAAAGGAATACTCATCAAAATCCTCAAGGTATGATCGAAAATCGTCATGAGAACATTGCACTAGGTCATCCTTGGGTGTTTGGAAAATATCTCTAACCATACCATCTCCTTGTTGCCACATGTCAGAATTATTAGTAACCCCATACGATAGTTGTAAAGGCAACATTTGGAGATGTCCTTCCATATCATAAATGGGATATTTTTTAGAACCAACCACATCCCATTTGCATCTCCCAACATGTATGAACTCATCAATATTATCAACCATTCCATTACCTTTATCATAACATGAAGGGTTTAGTACATCCAAGGATTCCCTTACTTCTTCACCTTATGAATCATAGAATAGGGTATCATCAAAAATCTGAAAAGGAAAATGATTAATCTCATTCTCTTCTTATTGTGTAGGAGGTATATGATCATGGATGGCTTCATCAGAGGGAGGAGTACACATTAACACTTCATCATCATGTTTGATATCTTCTGGCTCTTGCTCTTCAACCAGGTCCTCATTATCTTCGGTAGAACCATGAGTAAATTTTTTCTCTTCCTCATGGGATTGGCAACCTCCTTCATAAATCTCTTCTTATGGATCAAATGGTTATTGGTATTGAGGATGGTATGCACCCCTAATATTCTCTACAATCTCAGTGGTGAATCCTTCATCCTCTAGGGATATTTCGATATTTTGAAGGGCATAGTCATAAGTCTGGCACTATGGTTTTGCAAACTCAAGAAACCTAGTGACAAGATCTACGAAAGAGGATATACCCTTTTCTTCACAACAACCCTTGATCCATTCTTGTACAAATGATGGCAAGGAAATCATTAAAAATTTTATTAGGACATCCTCCCCTTCAAATTCTGTTTCACTTATATACTTCAATAATTATACAATGTGAGTAATTGGGAAGCCTTTAAATATTGGATAGTTTTTCAACCATTTTATATCAAAATAATGTGGGTATCCTTAAAAAATTTTAAAAATCAATAGATCGATACACTTGCTCCTAGGGCATCATGATCCCATATCTTGGAAATATCACAAAGTTGAGAGTAAGGTGGCACCCTAGAAAAGGTCAATGGAGTTTCCAAATAACCTCTTAAGTATTATCAAAGGGAGTGAGGGAATCACCCTCAATGGAGTCGCCAAGTAAGCTTTGTAAGATGAAGGCTTTGATGGAAAGACTTACCGAAAAAGTGTCATTGAGAAATATTGACTCAGTATTCCCCGACAGTGGCGCCAAATATGTTATCACGCAATCTGTACTTGCTCAAATCCCAAGGCAGGTGAAACAAGATTGGCGTAACAAGGGGATCACCTATCACTTTCACCTTAATAGGAAACTTGTGTTTGTTTAGGAGTAGGATAAAAATACCCCAAGGGAGACATCCCTAGTGACCTAAAGGGCTAGTGAAACGAAGCAAATATGTAAAGATTAACCCCCCTCTCATTGGTCACTTAAATAAAAGATATCACAAAGTTTATGTCTCAAGGGATGAAGCAAGTGTAGAAGATGAAATGTACCTTCCTAGAACAAGATAACATGCATATACGGCAGCTTCAAGTACAAAAAAGATATCAATGCTTCAATAAGACAATAAACTAGTAGAACATATCCTAGCTGATTTAAAATTGTAGCAATAGACAAGTTTACAACAACGATTAGTAATTTATAACAGTTGCAAGAAATACTCTTCAGAAATGTTTTAAAAGACTATGAAAATATAGGATTTAGTGTATATAATGATAGCAACTTGTCATAAGAAAATTCTAAAACGATTAGCTATAAATTAATGTTGAGTATGCATAAAATTTGTTGCAGACAGATGGTTGTAGCAAACATTTATAACAACAACAAGAAGGTTAGAGATATAAACTAAGTCATTGTTAGTTTTGGTTAGTAGAGGCTTGAGAGATTAAAGTTTGAGTGTTTGTTTGATCAATCAACCAAAGAAGAGAGAGACTAGTGCCTTTAAAGGGTAGTGGAGTCAAGCGTTTAACAACATTTACTTGGAGAAACAATGATGATTATACTTGTCTAAGTTAAAGGGGGGATCTTAGAGGAGTAGCACCTTAATTCCCCTAGGATCCAAACTTTAGGGAGGTGAGCTAACTAGAGACTAGGCACTTCTATGCCCTAGCGCCTTCCTCCTCCTTAGACTATTGAAAAATATTTAATGCAACAATAACTAGGCAATGGCTTCTAAAGTGCTAGCACTTTAGGGATTTAGAAGGATGTCTAGGTTAAATCACTTTAGTAAAGTCTAGCAAATGAAGAGAAAAGAAGTAGCACCTTAATTTCTTTACTCCTAGGGTTTGTCAAGCAAGCAATTTCATAATATTGAACATGAATAAGAAAATATACCATAACCATTCAAAATGAAATGAGAATTGCATATTTACTTCACCAAGAATAACCAAGCAATAAAACCCTAGAATGCCAAGTAACTTCACCAAAAAATGATCCAAGTTGCAAAATTTAGCCTCCAAGACAAGTGCACCTCACAATTTCATCCAATATACCCTAAAAAGGGAGCCAATTTTAGTCCTCTCTCTCTCTCATGGGAGAGTTATTCTAAAATGAATGTCACTTTATGTTTATTTATACCAAAATTTGACCTTTAATTATTTTAGGTGAAAATATCAGGGCCGGCCTGGCCAGTTTCTTACAAAATTAAATTATAGACAAAATAAAATAAATTTGCATGTAAAGACCCTCCTAGGGGTGATGTCATGCCCTTCTAGGGTGACGTTGGACCTATGTCATGGAATGTCGAGCTCAGGGAGTGAAACGTTGGGCCTATAAAGGCCAAAACCCTGCCCACAAGTGCCAATAACCTTAGGATTACCCTCAAGGTGAGAACCACTACATGTAGAAACATTTAGGGCCATATGGGTGATGTCCAAGGCCTCCAATGGCCATTTTTTAGGTGGGAAAGGCACAACCACCTAGGTATAGGTCCACGAAAGTGGCTCCAATGGAAACATCCTTCTGCTTCTTGGAAAAACCCCTTCATCTTCATCCTGCCCCCTAGCTGGTATATTAGAATCCATGATCTAGGTGGATATCAGTGGCCACCCACCTTCTCCAATTGGCCCAAAACATGTTTCTGGCAATTTTGGTAATTTACTATTTTTAGCAGTTTTTTCAGGTCCTGAACTTCTGGGGCCATTTTGAGGCCCTAAACGATGTTTTTTTTTTGTTATGTTGCTCTCACAAATTATCATCTACGATGCTATTTTGTCTTGAGCATTGTATTTCTCGGATAGATATTTCCAACGAGCTATCATACGCCTAAAACAGAGATCGTATGCAGAAGTTACGACCCCAGGAAGTTGATGCACCAACTTACCCAAACGGGGCCCACATGACTTTTGGCGCTTCATCTCCTAGGATTAGGTTTTTGGATGTTTAGAACTTTTGGCATTCCCATTTATTGTAAAAGGGCCTTTAGAGCCTCATTTTAATCATCTTCTCACAGATGTGAGTAGTCGTCACATCTCTTCTCAGAGATAAGCTACCAC
>CBVK0101910855.1:0-13409 GCA_900067695.1 Picea abies
CCACCATTCTAGCGAGTCTTTCACTCTGTATTTTTACAGTCTCTGTACATTTCTTTGATTAATAGAAATCGTGTATTACTGTATATTTGTGTTTATGGTTGCATCTCTGATACATTCTGTTATATTATTGAATATCTACAATATCTCTGTGCATTTCTTTATTATATCTCCGCTCTCATTTTGTGCCGAAAATAATCCGGATCAGTGGTATCAGAGCAGGCTGCTCTTGATCATTTTTTTTAGTGCATGTCCCCGATGAGGTCCGAGTATAGAAAGTTGGGTCTCGAGCTTGTCTCTCTTGAAGATAATTACTCTCGCACACCCAAGAAATCCTCAATGGCGAAAGAACAGAAAATCGACGGAGCAGACAATCCTATCAATCTGTTGCTTGAGCAAGCTCTCACGTGACAGAGGGATTAAATGATGGAGAATTTTTCCCACATCCTTAAACGCCTATCAATAACATCAGGTGCATCTTCATCAAGCGGCCACTTTGGATGCACCTCGCCTTTCAAGGTACAAGTTAATTTTGATATTCCTGTATTTGAAGGACAAATAGATGCAAAAGCCCTAGAAAAATGGTTAACTCTGCTAGAAGGTTATTTCTCTATTCACAATTTTTCCGACAAAGAAAAGATCACCTTCGCACTCCTTAAAGCTCTCCCTCATGTCAAACATTGGTGGGAAACTTACTGGGAGAAGAGTTCCACAGAGGAGTCTGGAATATATGGGGCCGAGCCCACTTGGGATTTTTTTGTGGATGCGGTAAAGGAATAGTACTACCCTGTTGGCAACTATGAGGACCAATACATGATATGGACCACACTGCGGCAAGAGAGGGGCCAATCAGTTCTGGAGTTCACCAATATATTCCATACCTTACGCACCAAGCTGGGTATCAAAGACTCTGAGCAACATTTGGTTCTGAAATATCTTGGGGCTCTACACAAATACATCCAAACTAAAATGGATTTTTTGGACATCTCATCACTCGGTGCTGCTTATCGATATGCTGTTAAAATCGAGCATAAATTTAAGCACCAGAACAAATGGGAGTTTGGGTCTACAAATATTCAACAACCAAAGTATGACAAAGACAACCTTAACAAACAGTCTCCCAAAAACAAGTCCAAGCCACAGGAAAAGAAGAGTCACGGGAAGACAAAGAAGGACACCAAAAAATGGTGTGATTTCCACAAAATCCCCTGGCACAACACCGATGAATGTCGCTCAAAATAATCATTGGTGGCCTAGATCAAAGACAAGGATCCAAACCCTTATTCAGAATCTAATTCTAAAAACGCTGGTAAAAGACAGATCATCGATGCAAACCCCACTGCTATTGTCGCAACCGCAGCAATTCAACCAGAAGAACCAACAGATCCAGAAGAGGGGGAGTGCCTTTTTCATTCACAGATGTGGGTGAAGGGGACCCCGCTACATTTTATTGTTGATAGCGGAAACCAGAAGAACCTCATCTCAGCAGAGGTCGTCAAACAGTTGGGATTGTCGACAACACCACACCCGCAACCATACAGCATCGGATGGCTTCGCCAAGGACGATATTTTTGTGTCAGCCAACAATGTCGATTGTCATATGACATCCAACCCTTCAAGGATGAGGTATTATGTGATGTTTCCCCACTAGATGTCTGTGATGTTCTCTTGGGCTAGCCATATATGTGGAAATGCCATACTATCTATGAGTCTCGACCCCGTAGTGTCATTATTACTCTGGGGCTTTACAGGATACCAGAGGTAGCTCCAACTACTGCCCCACCTAAACAGTGCCACACAGTAGTATCTCATACTACAAAATTCATCTTCTCTACAATCTATTCAAAGGGTGAACAAAAGGCTACTGCAACCACCATAGCTTCGGCCCAAGCACCTTCTATCCAACAGAAGCAGGTCGACAAGGTTGCAGCAAAGAACAAAGATTCCTTCTGCACACAGTCATCTAAAATAGCCAGACTGGTTAAAAAGGTCCAAACCTTCCAGCCAAAGGTTCGTGATAGCCTTCAACAAGCTAAGCAACGCCGCTTCTCCAGCAAGGCAAGCAGATCACCAAGATTTAGATTCAACAATCGTTTCCCCTCTCCCCCAGGAACTCAACACAATGGAAACCATTGCTTCTTAAGGAGGGAGGATTGATCTAGGTGGATATCGGTGGCCACCCACCTTCTCCAACTGGCCCAAAACATGTTTTTGGCAATTTTGGTAATTTACTATTTTTAGCAGTTTTTTCGGGTCCTGAACTTCCGGGGCCATTTTGAGGCCCTAAACGATGTTTTTCTTGGGTATGTTGCTCTCACAAATTAACATCTACGATGTTATTTTGTCTCAAGCATTGTATTTCTCGGATAGATCTTTCCAACGAGCCCACCATTCTAGCGAGTCTTTCACTCTGTATTTTTACAGTCTCTGTACATTTCTTTGATTAATAGAAATCGTGTATTACTGTATATCTGTGTTTATGATTGCATCTCTAATACATTCTGTTATATTATTGAATATCTACAATATCTCTGTGCATTTCTTTATTATATATCCGCTCTCATTTCATGCCGAAAATAACCTGGATCAATCCATCAAATGGGCTTTGAGCCCTCATGAAGTTCCGAGATAATCATTTCTCCATGTAGCTGTTCACCAAGAAAGGTCCTGCAAAGACAAATAGTACACCCTCCAAGGGTCCATAAGTCATAGGCATCATAATATGTAAATCACATCTAATAATTAAAATTCCCAAACATGTGCATTAAACCCCCCTTAAACCCAAACAAATGCTCAAAACATTATGCAACTTGAAAAGTATAGGGTTTGGAATGGTCTTAGAGTGTCCTACTGGGATAATCTCCCTTAAGTAAAGGTCGTTTCCCTAGTGGATCTTGATCCAAATCATGCAAGTGTATGAGGTGGTGAAGAGAAAAACTTTGGGCATGGGGTGCATGTGATAGCAGGGAAATGTAAAACTCACCTATGGGTGCATTTGTTGGGAGTGAGTTTCACCTTGTCATGGATGAAAATGTTTCCAAGCCCACTGATTGCCATTTATTTTTATCTTTTCTTTCTTCTTTTGGATTTATTTCTTCATGCTACAAGGAAATATTTGATGGCCACCACCCTGGCTTGGTGACCAACTAGTGGCAGTGTCACCCACAAGCATTTCATAGAAATGAGAAGGTTGGCTCGTGATGAGACCCCATTTCTCTTGGCCATGCAACCAAGAGCCACTACCATGTCTTAGTGACTAGTCTAGTGGTAGTGTCATACCGCTACATGTTCATGGTCATGATAGGTCGGATCATGATGAGACCTCCTATTCACCAACAAATGCCTTGAGTGTTTTATTCATATGTGGGTCCCCTTTTCTTGTTGAAAATCATTTCAGTGCTTTCTTGGGGATCCCTGGGCGAAGCATCTCAAAGGTTTAAATTTGTCTCTTAACTTTTTCTAGCTACATTTCCCCCTGATACTTTAGCCCCTTCTTCCCATGAGTTAAGGTACAACCCTTTCCAAGTGGAGCCTTCCCCAATGCCCAAAAATGTGGATATATGGAGGGGATAAAGATGGAAAATGGTAAGTATGGATGGAATGGGCGATGACTCTTCAGAGATACACTAGGTAACAACCTATCCTAAAAGGAAACCAATTTACCAGGGGACCATGTGACCCTCCCACGTTTGAACAAGGAAAAGAGCATAAAGTCAAGAAAACGTTATGAAATATAGAAAGATTCAATGCAAAATGTTTAAATTTTTTAAAATAAGAGAGGTACATACCATGATACCCAGACTTATTACCTCTTGGAGCAAGACTCATTTCCATTTCAGGACCAATCTAGTGTGATGAATATTGTTGTTGGTGATATGTGGAATGCATTGAAGAGAAAAGGGGCCCTCTTGGGCCATTCTTTAGTCATCTGGCTCTCGACACTCCATGTCTAGGACCTGTGGGCCTCAAGACATGATATCCTTTGCTATCCCTAGGCTAGGGGATAACATTTGGATCCAACTCGAGGACATGTACTCACTGTAGAGCGCATGAGAACCTCAACATCTCTGGTATGACTTGTTTTTGCTAAATCTCAACAAAAGACATTAGTAATCCCTAGGGTGGTGATATCACCCCTTGTCCATATATGATAAAATAAACAAATAAAAGCATCTCTAGTCTAACATATGATTATGATCATACATATATACAAGTGAGACAAAATAATATTCAAATGCAACTACAACCATACTAATATGAAATTCAATGGTATGTACAATGGATGAAAATTCCTACCTACCTCTACTTACATGTTGGTTGAATGCTAGGTGTAGTCAAATAATGAATGAAAACATCCTAGCAATAACTCATAATACCTTCCTTTGTGCTTCATCATAAACCAAAACAATGACAAGTCAAGCAAAAAAATAACATGAGTTAGAGCATGCATCATATCATATGAAATCATAAAGTCTATCCCATGGGATCATGAAAAATCAAAGTCTCAAAAGACTGACTAAAGATTCTGAAGGTTGGCTACCTTGGATGTCATCACATCCCGAGTTCTGGGAAGGGACTAGAAAGAATCTAGAGGATGATTGGCAAATTCTTAGGGGAGAGTTGAACGATTGAGATAATAAGCTTCGTCTTAAGGCATTCAACCTACCCTTGAATTCTAAAAGAAGATTCTTCCTTAGAGAAAACTTGGTAAAAGAGACATGTTCCCAAAAAGCATCCTTAGTGAAAAAATGAGGTAAAGTAATTTGAGGTAGTTGGATAACCTTGTGACAAGTATTCTTCTTCATGAAAGAAAATTCTTGACCCTTATCAAGATTTGAGCACAATGGTGGTTGATAATATTCTTCATAGAATAAATCCATGTGGTCAAAGGAATACTCATCAAAATCCTCAAGGTATGATCAGAAATCATCATGAGAACATTGAACTAGGTCATCCTTGGGTGTTTGGAAAATATCTCTAACCATACCTATTATCACTCCAAGAAACCCTTTGTGGTTGCAGACCAAAGGTGCTTGGTAACTTAAGAAATGAATGTTTTTGTATTTTGTGAATATGGATCAATGGGATAACTCAATTCAGCTTATGGAATTCAGACATCAAAATGGTAAACAAATATGGCATTCAGACATCAGTTGGAATACCTGAACCAATTGCACTTGCAGATCCGAAAGCCTGTCTTTGCAAAGCTTTGCCCTTGCTAATGATTTTTTTTGGATCAAGAACTGATGTCAATGGGCCTTCTGGGTTTTACCTCATGTGAGATATTTTTGGAGCCACTTCATTACAATGGAGTCACCAGATAGAAAATGTACAACCTGATAGTGTCTACTTTTTGTCTATCATCAAGAATTAGATCTATGTCATCTCCCAGAGAAGTTGAGCTTCGATCTCCTCTCCCCAGAAACAGCGCCAATTTGTTATCACTCCAAGAAACCCTTTGTGGTTGTAGACCAAAGGTGCTTGGTAACTTAAGAAATGAATGTTTTTTTATTTTGTGAATATGGATCAATGGGATAACTCAATTCAGCTTATGGCATTTAGACATCAAAATGGTAAACAAATAGACAGTGCTCTCCAAGATTGGTTAATCAGTAAAATAGCTTTCAGTGGATGAAGAAAAGATTGTTCACAAACCAGTGAAAAGCAGAGTCTAATAAACAACTAAAGGAACTGATTATAATGTCATGAACCAAACAATAGGATAACAACTATTCAAGGTTTGACAACAATATAACAGTGACGAAGAAATATGAAAAACTGATACCAAAATGGAAAGAAACCTGTGATCTGTATTAGCAATGAAATGTCTGATTACAAAAGGAGTATTACTATATCCAGAATCGAACCCTTGTTTGATATCAAAAACAGGCATTTATATCCCTTACAAACAGTTATACAGATCCTAAAAACATGGATCTGTATTTAATAAAAACAATTCAATTCTATCTAAACAACTTGAAATTAAAGTCTTCAACAACTAAACTAAATAGTCGACTTGTCTTCAGTCTCCAAAATCGCCATCTGCATCCTTCAGCTTTTAGTATCTGCAATGTGGTGAAAATAGTAGGACACCTGTATGTGACTGTTCAATTTCCCAATGTTTATGGTCGAGTTTTTAGGAAATGGTTTTGGATGTGTAACCAAAAAATCCCTCGAATCCCTGATGTTGATCTTTTTGCATGCGATCTAATAGTCCACTGATACACTGGAATATCTTCAGAACCTGTTTGGAATGAACTGTTGTGTTTTTGGTTTCAAAAATTACTTTCCCAGCTTTCAACAGCGCAACCGTTTGATTTTTTCACGGGTTAGTTGTTGAAAGCCGTCACTTTCCATAGCTAACGGGTAATGAAATAATAGCCTGGCGCTGTTGAAAGTCGCGATTGCACACAAAAAGAGTTTTCTCCTTTGAAATATGATTTTAAACCAAAATCAGTGGGCATCTGATTTCTCACCTTGCATATTGACGGCGACTTGAGCAAGAACCTTTAGGTCTAGATGAGATTTTTGTTTCAATTTTTGTTTCAACCTCCTGATCTACCTTTTGAGGCGTTTGGCAAGCCACCACAAGCTGTTGTAGTCTTTGGTGAGCTTTTTCTTCCTCTTCTTCTCTCTAACACTTTCCTTGGCCAATCTTTCAAACGCAGCATTTGTCTTGGCGAAGTTATCAGATAAATTTTTATACCTATCCTTAATCACCCGCTCCAAGACCTCTTGCTAGGCAATTACTTCCTTGAGATGTTTGATCTTCTGAGGCTTATTTGATCTAGGGTTTTTTGATGATTCTCCCTGTTCTGTCTTATTGAAAGTTTCATAGTTCTGTGCACACTCAGTTGATTGCTCAGAACTCTTGATGGAAGGGAATTGATCTTGCTGCTCAGATTCCGAATCTGAGTAGGGCAAGTTAAGTATATTCTTCCTTTCACTCTGCTCTGTTGGATGCCCTGTATTCTGCTGTGTAGTCTGCTCTATGGTCTGCTCAAAATTTAACTTTCTCTTTAACCTGTGAGGCTTCATTCCAGATATTCTTTCCTCTGAAGGTCCTGGTAAGGCCCTTCTTCTTCTTGAGCTTCTCTGAGGAGATGATTGTTTCTTTGAACCTGCCATCTGTTCATTTGCAATCTGATTCTGGATTTCAAAACCTTACCAGAACAGAAAGTGCTCCCAGCTCCTCCCCTTTTGTTTCAATTCTTCCAGAATAATCAATTTTATGAGGCCAAGGTGACATAGAGTAGTTTTCATGCTCAAGGGTTGAGCTCTAATCCTCTTGCATACCTTAGTCAAACTTTGATATAAGAAATAAGGCAAATTGATGGGGGTCTTGCCTGTGAAGTGATCCATGAGTTTAAAGTGGTACATCATCAATTTATCATATCTTCCCTCTGAGGTAATGTACAATTGGATACCTTTGAACAATTCTGGCCATTCTTCATCTAGATATGAAATGAGCATACCTTTTCTCCATGCTTTGTGCTTGTATCCCTCTTTCAAATAAACTCTGAAGTCCAAATTTTTAGGAGCAGTGGTTTTAAACCAGTTGTGACCAGTTCTTGGAAAACCTGTAGCTGTGGCGATGACAGCCTCATCCACTTTGATTTCCATGGACCCGACGCAAGCTTTATTTCCATCGAAAGTCTTGGCAAAGGCTTTAGCTGTGGCCTGGTGGCACCCAATTTGTAACCTTTCTACGAATTCCATACACCCTGCATTTGAAAAATGCCTCTGGACCTCGGGATGTGATTGTAGAAAGGATAAGTTATCCATTTCTTTCTTGAGTAGAGAACCACTGCGTTTTCTCACCATTCTACAGCTCGAAAAACTTGACAATTGTAACCCCTGTAACTGCCAGTCGAGCCGAGGTTCTGCGTTGTTGAAAGCAGTTCAGGCTTCGGCTCTGTTTTGAAACAAATTAAAACTTCCACAGCATTCCGGAAGCGATTTGTGATATGAAAACCACTGTTTGATTTGATGTTGTCAGGCCGGCGGTACCTCCTCTGTACCTGCACCATCGAACACGAACCTACCATGTCGGATGCCATGAGTGTTGTGCGTGAGTTCTGGGCCGAATTCAAATTACAGTCCAATTCTGACATGCATAATTGAGTTATTATCATTGCCCACTCTTATCAGCGCATACCTTGTATTTACCTGACGTGGGGTGATCACATCATCATTATTGTCATATGTGGATATCACGCACGTGATTCTCGCTTTCTTGAGCAACGTCCCGTGGAAAATGCCTCTGTCAACTGCTCGCTTGCCACTTTCACCAGCGCGTGACTCTATGAAAAATCCCTGTTAGCTGCGGAAAGTATGCACTTTCAACAGCAGACCATTAGTTAAAAAACACTCCTTAGCTGTGGAAAGTATGCACTTTCAACAGCGTGCCATATTAATTGAAACTGCTCCTTAGCTGTGGAAAGCATGTACTTTCCACAGCGCGCCACCCGTGAACTGATTGTCAGACTTTTTGAGATTCGTCACTTTCAACAACGCATCGATTGATGAAAAGAGTTCCTTAGCTGTTGAAAGTCGACACTTTCCACAGTGCACAATGAACTTTAATACACACGTTAGCTGTGGAAAGTAAAAAATTACAATTTTGAAAAGAAGACTCTATGGGTCAAATTATTTTCTAAGACAAAACCAAAACCTAAAACTTTCTTGACTATAAGAACTCAAAAGTAACTTGAGGACACTACCAATAGCCATGATATCCACTACAAAACTCAACCGAAAGGACGGTTTCATTTTGGGAGTTAACATTTGGCTCCAACTGGGATGGGCATCTCCCTGTGAGGTGACCAAGAACCTAGCTAGACTCAGTAGCCTTATTGCAATCTGAAAAATAGTTTCTAGTACCATTGGGCATGGAGTTATTTGAATGATAAAAGTAAAGAAAATAGAACTGAAAAAGAAAATATGTACAAGAAGAACCTGACTTCAAAGAAGCCTTATGAGAAATAGATCTTCAGGAAGTGCCCGTTGAAAGGGCCCCCTGATACTGGCTCGCCTGAAAGAGTTTGGAGAACAAAGGTGTTGTTCTGCTGCACCTCTGTTATAACAAAAGGACCTATCCAAAGAGCCTCAAATTTTTCGTGTTTCTCTTTCTCCTGCCTTGCTGCATCCCACTTTAAGACCATATCCCCTGTTTTGAATACATCTGATTTGACTTTCTTGTCAAAATTTTGCTTGATCCTCTCCTGATGCAATTCAGTTTTTTCTAAGAGCTACTCTCTATCTTGTTGCAGTTCTACCAAATCATGAATCCTCCTAGTCAAATCACTTGGTTCAGCATCAGTTTCTTGTAAGAATTTTGCAACTGGTAATGCAAGTTGAACAGGAAATATGGCCTCAGTACCATATACCAACTTGAAAGGAGATGTACCAATTGATTTCTTACATGTTACCTTGTCAGCCCACAAGGCAAACTTTAGTTTGGAATCCCAACCTCTGGCATTTTGTTCAAGCAGCTTCTTTATGATTCTGACTAAACTCTTGTTTGATGACTCAGCTAAACCATTCCCTTGTGGATAGTAGGCTATGTAATGTACCAGCTGAATTCCCATCTCTTCACACAGTTTCACCAAGTGTTTATCTTTGAATGCAGCAGCATTATCAGTGACCAATCTTTTGGGGCAGCCAAATCTGGCGAATATGTTCTCCTGCAGAAAGTTTATGATGACAGTGTGATTGGCATTCCGGGTGGGAATAGCCTCAATCCACTTTGTAAAGTAATCGGTGGCAACCAGGATCCACCGATGTTGACCACTAGAAGGCGGATGGATCTCACCTATGAAGTCCAGGCCCCACTGCTGGAAAGGCCCTGTGACCACTATAGGTTTGAGAGGAAGGGACTTCAGTTGTTTTTTACCTTCAAATCTCTGACATTTGTCACATGTCTTCACAAATTCATACACATCTGAAAATAAGGATGGCCAATAGTAACCTGATCTTAAGATTTTATGTGCTGTGGTTTTCCAATAGTGATGTCCTCCACATTCACTATTGTGAAGTTCACACATGACTTTAGCTGCCTCCTCTTGATTCACACATCTCAACAACAAACCAATGGGATTCTTCCAAAACAACAAATTATCATTGATACAGAAATTTATAGCTCTGAGCTTCAAAGCCCTTCTCTGAGTCTTTGTCAAATCTAATGGGACTAATAAAGTCTGCAAAAACTGAATGATATGGTTGTACCACTTGTAATCAGCTAGATGAGCTGAAACCTGCATTCCCTTACCTTCTGTGTTCTCTGAAGACGGAACATTTTGTGCATTAATACTCATCAGATTTATGTCAAGCAGCTTGCAATTCTCTTCTGCCAGGAGTTTGGCCAGACCCTGACCTTTAACTAGCTTTGCTAGTTTAATTTCAACATTGAACTCAATCAACTTGGCTATCCACTTACTTCTTTTTCCATCAATGTCAGGTTGGACAAGAACATCTTTAACTGAACTGGAGGGAACAAAAGCTATTACCTTTGCCTGAAGAATGTAGACCCTGAAAGCCTTCAGTGACTTGACAAGTGCATAGGCTTGTTTTTCCAACAACTCATACTTTACCTCTGCATCCCTCAAGACCTTACTAAAGAAAGCAACCGGTTGCTCTTGGTCATCAGCATTCTTCTGCAAGAGTACTGTTGCGATCGTATCATTGGAAGCAAATGAAAAAATGTAAAATACCTTGGAAAAATCGGGGCTGATCAATACAGGAGTTGTTGTGATGGCTTCCTTGATGTCATTGAATGACTATCTGGCTGCTTCAGTCCACTTTATCTCAGAGTCTTTACTCAACATAGCAGTGATATGCTTTGTGAGTTCAGCAAAATTCACTATGAATCTTCTGACAAAATTAATAGTCCCAAGGAAAGACTAAATGTCTTTCTTTGATCTAGGAAGAGAGAGATTTTTAATTGCTTCTACCCTCATTGGATCAATCTTAACCCCATCCGTTGAAACAATATGCCCAAGTAGTTTTCCCTCCTTAAGTGCAAAATTTGATTTTTTCGGATTAAGAGAGATGCCATACCTTTGACATTTCAGAAATGTCCTCCTCAAGTGCTGCAAATGAAGTTCGTGGCTGCTTGAGAAAACAGTGATATCGTCAAGATAAATCAGGACAAATTTATCTTTCTCCCCAATGAAAGCAATATCCATTTCCCTTTGGAATGTTTCCCCTGCATTCATCAAACCGAAGGGCATCTTCTTGTACATAAATGTGCCCCGTGGAGTGGTAAAGGTCGTTTTTTCTTTGTCTTCCAGATGGACAACAATCTGATTGTATCCAAAAAACCCATCAATAAAGGACATTACCTTCGATCCTGATACCTTCTGCAACATATGCTCCATTTTAGGTAGAGGGTAGTTGTCCTTCCTAGAGAATTTTTTTATATTTCTGAAGTTGATGCAGAGTCTGATCTCCCCATTCTTCTTCCTAACCGGCACAAGATTAGCAATCCATTCTGAATACCCGAGAGGAATGATAATGCGGGCGTTCAACAGTTTCTTAATTTCTTTTTCCATTGTGGGCAGCAGCAAAGGATTGAATGATCTAAGCTTCTGTCTGAATGGTTTGGTGTCTTTATTCAAGGGAATTTTATGTTGAATCACCTTTGTGTCGAAAGTTTTCAAATCATCATACTGCCAAGCAAAGATGTCTGCAAATTCCTTTAGCAATTCTCCATAACCAGCCCTTTGTTTTTCAGACAAATGTGAAGCCAAGTTGACATATTTGGGATCTTGCTCATTGGCCACATTATACTGGAAAACATCTGACTCTTTTTCCCCACTTTGCAATTTGACATCCACATTGTTGTTATCGAACAACCTTTCCAATGGGACCAAGCCTTTAGGAATTCTGTTAGTGGACAGCTGAACTATTTCTTGAGCTGCAAATTTTCTCTTGAGCTTTGGCTGCTCGACTTCATACTCATGTTCGTTCTCTTGATCAATCTGCAGATCTGAAAACTCATCTATCACTGCAAGGAATCGGGTGAGTTCAACATCGTCTTCAAACACTTTCCAAAATTTTACATTATCGGGAAGAGAGGGCCTATATTTGACTTGAATTTCGTAAGACAATTTGTGAGACAGAGGGGGTATAAATTCACAAGAAGACACAGCCAATGAATCATCCAATTCATTCATGGATCTAGGTATAAATGTAATTTTAAAATCTGCAAAATTTTTAATTGCTTCCAACACTTCATCTCTGTATGCCTTCAGCCTGACATGCTTGGCTTGAAAGGACTTATTCACCTACTGAATAATCAAATCTGCATCTCCAAACACCTGCAATTTTCTAATGCCCTTCTCCTTTGCTGCGTTCATCCCTAAAAGTAGTGCTTCATACTCAGCAATGTTATTAGTCACTTTAAAATCAAGTTTAAAGGACAAATGAGAAGTTTTCCTAGAGGGAGAAATGAATACCACTCCTGCTCTAGCTGACTCCTTAGTGCAAGCACCGTCAAAGAACATGGTCCAGAGATCATCCTCTGCTATTTCTGTGGGCTGAACTGTGATCTAATATGTAAAGTCTTCTGTTCACCCCTCCGAAAATAGGGTTAGTAGCATAAGAGAGATCGATTTGAAGAGTGCCACCTAGCCTCTTCATCCATTATCTTGATAGAAGACATCCGAATTTTGGAGGTATATCAGCCACCACTATGTCCATCACCATTGTCTTCATTGACGCTTGGGTCAAAGTTACAGCCAAATCCTTAATCATCCCAAGGCATTTGACTTTTCGAGAATCAAAGGAAAAAAGGTCATGATAAGGCTTGGTGATCTCCAACCCAAGCTCATCCATGACAACTTTGGGCATCAAGTTGTGTGAAGCACCGGAGTCCAACAAAAATTTATGCAGTGTCTTTTCATGGATATTTAAAGAGATATAGAAGGGAGGACAACTTTCATCTCTGTCTTCTACCATTTGGCCCAGAGTGATAGTTGGCTTATCATCAAAAATGTTGAGGATATTAGCAGAATGAGATACTGACTGGGGATCTAAGGTTTTGAGGATATCCTTTTTAAACATCTCATTTTTCATCAGCTCAACAAGAGGAATAGGAATCTTAATCTTTTGTATGTCAGCCTCGAAATTGAAAGAATATGGAACCTTATCAGCATTTTTATCAGAAATATTTACCTGGCTTGAAGGGGCTTCTTGATTCTTTTGCTGTTCAACAAGAGGCTGACTCTCTGGGATTTGATGGTTGACAGGGACATCAGTCTTCTTGGGAGGAGCTGATGCTTTTGCCTTTGAAGACTTTGCTGGCTGATCTTCTGATGTATGGTCTTTTTGGTTGACAGGAGCAACAGTCTCTGCAGGTGTTACACATTATTTTTTCCATCCCTATGATCATTAATGATGTAAACCTATCT
>CBVK0101910863.1:0-18296 GCA_900067695.1 Picea abies
TGATTTAGTGGGATCATCCTAACCTCCTCACCTTATCCTCTTCATCTTATAAAAAGGAGAGGAGCTCTCATGGATAAAGTTAGCTTGATGAGGCCGTTCTATCATTGTGTAGTTGCACTTTGCTTGCGATAGCTTTCGAATCGCAAAGTAGATAGGGTGATCCATAGCTCCATCTCCAGGCTGCGCTAAGATAACTCCTAAAGAAATTCCTAAAGCATCTACATGGACATGAAAGTATTTATCCCAGTTTGGGAATATTAGGGTTGGTGCTGTAATGAGCTTCTCCTTAAGTGTCTCAAATGATTTGTCACATTCAGGAGTCCATTGGAACATTTCAGCCTTTTTCAGGAGGTTTTCCAATGGTGCAGTAATTTTAGCATACCTTCGAATGAACCTACGATAGTAGCCTGTATGTCCTATTGTGGAGCGCAACTGTTTAGTGCTCGTAGGTGGCATCATATGCACAATTTCCACAACTTTAGTTGTGTCTAACAATACTCCTTCTTGGCAGACTATGTGGCCCAAAAAATTTCCATGTGGCACACAAAAGATACACTTCCTAAGGTTTAGTGAGATTTGTAACTCTCGACATCTATCAAACATTAGTCTTAGTAGAGCTACATGTTCTTTAAGCAAAATATATATTGTCCAATCATCCATAGAGACTTCTATAAATTTGTGAACGAATTCCTTAAAGGTTGCTATCACAATCCTAGAGAAAACTACAGGGGAATTCTTTAAACCAAATGGCATCACATTGTATGCAAATGATCCCCAATCGGTAATGAAAGTGGTCTTTCTCTTGTCCTCTTTAGCAATCCTAACTTGATGGTACCCTAAAAATCTGTCTATAAATGAGTATGCTTCCTTCCCCACAACCTATTCTAGAACCTCATCGGTAAAGGGTGTTGGGAAAGGGTCATTCACACAAGCAGAATTGAGGCTTCTATAGTCCACATAGACTCTAATATCCTCAGTATATTTCTTTCTTTGGATGACTATTGGGCTGACCCATTTTGCTTCTTCTACCGGAAAAATGAGTCCTGCTTCTAGCATCTTTTTAATCTCCTTTTTGACTTTCTCTTTTACTCTTGGGTTAAGATGATATGCCCTATGTCTGACAGGTTTGGATCTAGGTTTTAACTCAATCTTCATTTCTCCCATAACTCCTTTGATTCCCTTCAATTCTGAAAAATTCTTTGGGAACAAATCTTCATATTCCCATAGTAAAATCTGTATTTCCTGACTGGTTTGCTCGTCCCAGTAGTCTCCTACCAAAGCTATTTTGGGGTGCTCTTCAGTCCCTATGTTAAGTTTTTGTAATTTCAATGGGTGATTGTAGGAATTGTCGGTCTGGCTAGGTATGGTGTTTTGGATTTCTCTGTTCCCCTTGGTCTCTTTGATGGCTAGGTTTCTCAGTTATTCTAATTCGTCCAAGATTTATGAAGCTTTGATAATCTGATAACATTATATTAGCTTTCCGATCAAGGGTAAGTGGAGTTTATTATGAAGTTCCTAGGTATGCTTGGGGCACACTACAAAGTCTAATCTGTTATCACTATTGGTTGAAAAAATAAGTTCTTTAATATTTTGTAGGACCAATTCAAGTTTGGGGCACTTACTTACGAATGAGAAGTCTTTGCAAAATTGATCTACCAGTATCTGACAATCGCAGGTCTGTCGTCTGGTTTCCTGCTGTATAAACCAAGCTCTCAGGATTGGGCCCATAGAACTGGGGAATACCTGAACCCAGAAGTGAGAGGGTATCCCCACAGCTTGCCACTATGCCATGCACTGTTGAATGCGTATCCTGGGGTATGATTTTCCACTGAATAGTTATGCGACAAGAAGATACACCTGCATTTCTAGTTCTAACAACTCCCTGTTCCAAAACCTGTACTTGAGAGATTTCTTCACCTTGTCTCAAGTTCTGAGTGTAGATTTATGAGTGGCCCACCCTTTGGTGGGGGTGTTATGGAAAGTTATATCTAGTACCGATATTATTTGATATTCTCCTATAGTTTCTTCCATATTCTGCAAAAATTTGTCTAGATCTGAGGTGCCATCATATACTGGGTGTTCTCTGACTTCAGTCCCAACCCATCTAGTCATTCTGATAGTTGTGCACCTTCTTGAGAATCTCTCATGTAAACCTTGTTGCCAACTATCAAAATCTAGGTTTGAATCTTCTTCTGCTAACTGTATACTTCGCCAGCTCACTGATCAATCCGCAGTGGGGTTTATGTAGCCATTTCTTGTCCTAGTCGTTACAATGTATAACTGGTCTAGGTCTTCTTCTTCCATAATATTGTCTGTTGGTTCTATGTACATCGGTCCTACATATGGATCCAAAGTTTGAAATACCTTGATTCCCCCAGCTTCAAAAGTCATGGTATCTTTCTTTAAGTCAATTACTACATAATTGTCATAGGCCCAATCGATGTCGAGTAGCGTAGGCTATGTGTCCTTGTCTCCCATAATCTCAATGAATTCAAAGTCAACCACTGTTTTTACTCCTACTACATTGATTTCCACATTCTCCAATATTCCTATGGGAAATATACAGTATTGGTTTGTCATTCTTAACTGAATTGGGGAGTATGTCAGTCTCGATTTTCTTAAGGATTCCCAGGTCTTCTTGGGAAGAATGTTCACATATGACCCTAGGTCTAACATGACGTCCTTAATTTCGAACTCATCTAACTGGCTATCAATCAGAATTATTTTCCGGTTATAACTTTTCTTCGTTGGACTCTCTGAGTACTCTTCTCAGGAAGGTTAACCCGAATCCTTGCTTTTGAGGTTTCTTCATTTCCTAAGACTAGGCACAATGCATTGTGAAACTTCTCTGTTAGTTGATCATTCCCCAAAATGTTAGAGAATAGTTGAAACCAGAGGTCAACTGTGTTTTGATGTTGCTCATGCTATCTTGATATGACTACATGGTTTCTGGGTGTAGGGGGTGAAATAGGGGCTTGCTCCATTTTAGGGTATACAACCTCCTGAGGGGGATTCTCTTGCATTTCATGGTTATAAATATTCTGGAATACTTCTATGGAATATTTAAAGAACATTTTTTGCTTTAGGGGGTCATACTTGTCTTCTTTAGGTGCTTCTTTATGAATCCGAGGTAGAGTATCAGCATGAGCTCCTATCTTCGCTCCTCGAGTAACTATATTAAGGTTGTCCCATTGTCCCTTATATATCCTCTTGATATCTAAACTGATGAGGTTAGTTCCTCTTTTCCGCACCTTGTCTTCCCACTTTGTGATTAGCTTTGGGTAGTCTTCGGTTGCATGTCCGTTGTTTCTGCAGTGAGAGAACCATGGTTGCCTTGGATGAGGACAATCTCTAGCCAAGTGACCTTGTTCATCACAGTTGTAAAATATACTCTTTCCTCTTCCTCCATTTATTCCTCCTCTGAATTCTCATCCAGCTCCACTTCCTCGACCTCTTCCTGGTCCCTGAGGGTTTTTATTCACCCTGAATGTTGTTCGGTCTAGCCTGTCCGCAATAGCGTCCAACACTCTACATTGATTAGTGGTATGCATGGTGGATGCGCAGAACTTGCAGTGTACTGTGTTTGGTACTGTTGAATATTTCTGCATGATGGGGCACTGTCTTGGTCCATGCCCATGGATCCGACAGATCTCACAATATTCCGTTGCTGGTGTTGCTTGTCTTCTTGGGAAAGCATGATATGGGGTGGGGTGGTGGAATGGTGGGTTCATCGACACTTGTGATACTCCTCCTATAGGTCCTAGTGGGGTTATCATCAGGTTCTAAGGAGGTTCCATTCCTCTCATTCACGGACATTCGTTCGCCAAATGACCTTCCATATAACATCCAATGCACCAAACGTATGGTCGTCCTGGTCTAGGTATCATCAGCTTCTGGATATTTTATGTAAGTGCTGATATCTTCCCTTGTAGTTGCACTAAATTCGCATCTACCGGGGTTCGGGTTACTCTCAAGCTTCCAGGGTATCCCGCCATGGCTTCAATCTTCATTGATTGTTCCAAGGTGTCTGTCAATGTGGCTATTTGCTGTTGTGTTAGTGGAATCCGAGTTAGGGGTAGCAGTCCCTGAATGTACCACTCCCTTTGATGCTCTTCATGGATTGGATGTGCCAACCTCCCTATGGAGTCTTTAAACTTCTGATTGTATTCCCAAGATGATTCGCCTTCCCTCTGCTGGATTTCGTGCAACTTAGACAGAGCTTGTTGTTCCGACTGAGGCAGTTTGAATTCTGCTATGAACTTTGTTCATACTTGGTCAAGTGTGAGTGCTTGACCTTGCATGGTTGGCATGCCTGGTTCAATGGTATTCATGTACCACTTGAGAGCGTGACCTCTTAAGGTAGTCTAGAACTTGACTAGCTTATTTGCGTCCGGAGTCTGTCTGGATCTCCAGATTGCTTCGCACAAGAACCAGTGTTTTCAATGTCTTCTTCTCCCTTACCCAAAAATTCTAGGTATCTAGCAATCAATCCTCCCACATGGTTGTCCATTGTTGATCCTGTTTTTCTTATCAATATGAACCCTAATAGTCCTGCTTGCAATCTACCAGGTGATCCCAATATTCTCCCTATATTCGCACTTTCTAGTTGTGTCTGGTTAGCTAATTGTACTGGAACATAACTTGCACGAGAAGGTAGTGTCAAAATTACTACTTGTATAGGAGGCACTTGGGGTATGGGTGATTAGGGGTTGGCACCACTGGATTTAGGGCAGTTTTATTTGATCTGGGGGATCTCATTAGCTTCCACTGGGATGATCTCTTCGGCCGGATTCCCAGTTTCTCTCGTCATCGGGGATGAATCTTCTCTTTCTCCACCACGATTCATGTCGGCTCCCTCTTCTCTTACATCCATGGTTCCTCCTTCTTGTCACACCTCCTAGGGACTTCTTTCTCTTCTTACTTCTCTCTCATTCAATCTTTGACTGGCCAGTCATTCCTGTCTTTTCATTCTCTGCAGTTCTTCCATATGTCTTTCCTCTATTTCTCCCGATCCTTCTTCTTTCCTCAAATTTTCATATTGTCTTGTGTCTTTCTTGATCTTGTCTCACCACAAATTTTCAACTATGGCGGATCTCTTCAAGGATCACTCATCTCTCAAGTCTATTTCTTGTTGTCCCCCCCCCACATTTTTCAAAGAACCTTTCCCCTCTCTCATGCCATGAATTTTCACCCCATCTCACCCTACCCCAAGAGAGGGTGTTTAAGCTGCCATCTGGGTCAGAGATATACTCAACATCCCTTCTTCTACCAAGAAAGTCTTAATCAACAGGGGGATCTCTCTTAACAGTTTCCCCCTTGCACCTTTCTTGAAAATTTCCTCTGCTCACGAGCAGGACTGGTGGTTCTTAGTTGCAAATTTGATTATGTATCCTTATATCGTGGTGCTAACCCAAAAATCCACAGCTCGTGTGACTTGGAAATCCAACCTGTGGAGTGTTGCTAACTTGTTGGTATCCCACGCACAGATCTTCTTGATCCAACACTGGAACTTTGGAGCTTCTTGGAGTCTCTTGATCTAGTGAAAAAATTCTTCTAGGAATTTAACCCATAATATCTCTTACTGGTCACTTGATCTTTTTGAGTAAAAGATCACTTCCCTAGTAGTTCCCACTGATTTTATTCTTAGTTCTAGTTATTTCCATATGAAGGAATCACAATTTCTTTCCCACCATTGATCGATTCCAGATCTGTGGATCGACGGTAGCATTCTTTCTACAGGTTCCCTTTTTTCATGTGTCCCGACAACAGAACCATTTTGTTGGCGTGAATTTGGTCAGACCAGGGTCTTTCTCAGGTTACCAACAAAAGGTACCGTGTAGTCTAGAGCGTTGGAAATTTCATCTCCTCCAAAGAGAAGAAGTCTCACCTGAAGCACTACTGAGATAGATAGATAGGGAAGGGTAGGGAAAATACTAAGGAGTATCCATAGATCGTTCGAAAATCATTCTTGTTCTTGCGCAAGATGAAGCATCAGATCTGGAATATCTAACCGCAAGAATTGAACCTACTTACGTTATGAACAATGATTAACCATAGAACCATTAGACATAACTCATAATCCTAAAGGAACAATGTAATGCATAAGTAAACATACAAAGACACATCATATTTTTAAAATTTGGTTCTCCTTCATATTAGCGTCTGGATCTTTCCTTCATTACAGACTCAGAATTACATATAAATGTTCAGTACAGACTCTATGTTGTCTCTTACATCGAGTTTCAATAGCTAATCCCAAAACCTTGGATGAATCTGATAAACATGATAGTATCCCAATACATCAATTTGACTCTCAAACAACTGATGGATTGGTTGAACAATAACAACACCCTAATATACCAACTTGACTCCAACCCTCTTACAATTATATTTAGCTATATATATAGTTGGGTTATGTCTTTCTGTTCAGCTTGCTCGCTTTCCTGTTCTATTGCAATTGTTTGTTGCTTAGCTGGTGTTGTGCTAGCTCCCACAACTGCTTTCTATTATTCTTTTCTTTCAACCTCTGATGAAGTTTGTGCAACTCATGCTTAATCAAAACTTGCACAATTCTTTCCCAAAAATGAAGGGCCCAACATATACAATCTAGACTGATGATTTACCTCACCGGTAGAAACCCTGGAGTTGGTTTGCATGTCATAGATGTCCACAGAATTTGGTGTGAATATGAATTTATTTCCGGTGCTGGAATTTGTCATCTGATACACAGAGAGAAGGTTGACAGAAAGTTTGGGAACGTGCATCACATTGTCAAAGCTTCCGTTGGTGAGTTCAATCCTTCCTTTGTTTATGACTTCGACAAAATAGTTTCCCCCCATCAGAATATGAGGACCTTTACATGCATCCAATGAATAATATACTACTTCTAAGGCATCCATGTGATGTGATTCTCCTGAATCAACGATCCAAGCATCGAGAGAGGAGTTGATGGAAATCAAGGCATGGCTAGAATTGGCTTTCTTGGAATTTTGATCTTCTAGAATCTTCTTCTTGGCACCCTCGGGGATGCAATCTCCAAGGTTGTTTTGATGAAGTATTTGAGACATCATATCTATTTGTTTTTTCATGCATGTGGATTCTAGATGGAATCCTTTGTGATAGTACAAGCATTTCTCCCCTTTTCTTCCCTTTTCTCCTTTGGATCCAGAAGCATTGGTGAAAGGTTTTGTGTACCCTTCCTTCTTTAGATGTGCATGATCTTTCTGTTTATCTCTATATTTATATTTCTTATATTTTTGGCCGCCATCATGCACAGTGAGTGCATGCACCCTTGGGCCTTTGATTGTGCCCATGTTGATGAGCTTGGTTTTCTCTTATGTCAAGGATTCGATAAATTACTCAAGAGAAGGCATCTTCCAGGTGGCTCTAGAGGAGAATCTAACAATATGGAATGTAGATATGAATACAAATAATTCAGGACCAATCTTTGAGAGAATGGTGAGAACCATTTGTTTCTCCTCCTTTGATTTATCAACCCTGCAAGCTTTGAGTTGCGACAGTAAATCCTTGAATTTTGTAAAGAAATCTTGGATATTCTCGAAGATTTTTGGATCTAATGTGAGAATATCCACCTCCAACATGTGTCCCTTCATCTCATCCTATTTTCCAAATATCCATTCCAAGGTGGTCCAGGCTTCATTGGGAGTCTTATACGAAGACATGTGAAAAAGGAGATCAAGAGAAATAAGACTGCAAATTGTTCCTAGTGCCTCATTCATGCAATTTAAGTACTTGGATTTTTCTATGGCTGATGTCAGTTTTGTATCTATATTCAAGGTTAACCTATACAACCCTCTGGTTTGGAGATGTATGGCTATTTTCTCCTTCCATGAAAAATATTTGTAAGGTGTAAGAATGAATTCTTTTTGGAAATCGATCTTTCCGCTGTCTTCAATGTTTTGTACCTACAAAAAATTTTGGTGTAGATTTTGCTTAGCAGTCCGTCAACTCTGATATCATGCAAATGTGTTGAACCTACACAGAATTGATCTAGCTAAACAATAATACACAAATTTGTAGAGAGAAAGAATGAAATAATTCTCATTAACCATTATGAATAATGAATAATTTACACATGATATACTTTGTATAACTCAATGAGTGTGCATTGGAGGAGAACCAATGCACCATAGTGGTGGTCTAGAGTGATTTGGACACACACCAATAGTTATGGGAGTGAACTTCCACCTAGTATAGTCTCTTAGGAAATTACGGGAGTGAACTGCAACCTAGTTGAGTTAACTAGTCAACTAGTCTTCAGTTAACAGACTGAAAAGAGAGTAGTGAGGAGTTAACTTAGGGAATCAAGGGTAATGCACCAGTCTAGTGATGATACCAAGGAAATTTCAAATTATCATGGTGATGATCCCAATGTTTAACTGAAAGAGAATATTCTCTAGGTGGAATATTCTCCCCTAAAATATAGGAGATTGGATAATGACTAATTATGACTAATAAACAAGGAAATACCTTAGGAAAAATAAATCTTAGGTGTGTGTGAAGTAACTCCAATAGATTATGCCTTTGAGGATTGCATGAGAATGATTGTGAACAATCACAAGTTGAATGATTTTAAAATAAAGATGTATGTGAGTTGTGAAATATACCTATGGTAGCCACACATAGGCTTATGATTATGCATTTGGTTCAGTACATCATGGATGTAAGTTAACAAAAAAAAGAATATGTGCGGATAAATAAGTTGGATGCATAACAAAGATGCATGTTTATATTCCTTATGGAATATTTGGTAAACAACTGAAGCTAACTCAAGGTTGAGGCCATCAAAAATAACGATGGATATGCAACAAGGAAGTTGCATGCTAAAGGAGTTCCTTGTGAAGGAACTGTGCAAAGACTCTATCAGGAGAACAAAATCACAACCTTAATGATTGTTGAGAATTAATCAATGAGCTACAAGCCTATTTATATAATAATCCTCGATTACATTCTAAAACAAAATGTATGAGTCGAAGACTAACAAATGAATGTTGAAAATTCTGATAACTGAATGGTAGTGTGCAGAATGCACAGGTTCATGATTCATTATGAACAAAAAGTTTTCTATCGGAGCATGATGATGTATCCAATAGGTTAGGGTGAGCCTAACCAAGGTTTCTCAAGGAAAAAAGTATGGAAATCCCAATAGGGAGTAAATTGTAGAAGAAAAGAAGAGAAAAAAGGAGGAATACTTATGTCACCTTAAAAATATGAATTTCTTAATAGAGTTGTAAGCCTTAAAAGAGCAGTTGTGGAGACAAGTAAAGCTGGTAAAAAGGAAAATGAACAAATATGTATAAACTTGGTTAAATCCTTGAATGGTTAAGGGAAGTGAGGCCTTGGAGTAAATCAGCTGGACTAAAAAATCCCAAGCTCTGTAGAAGGAGTTGTAAAAAGAAAAGAAAATGGAAGAGCCCTTAACTCCTTCCTTGCTGTAAATTGTGTTTTCTCTGGGATGAGAAACTGGTGTGATGATGAAAATAAATGTTTTGACACCATAGTAATGATGATTGTATGATTATAAAAACAATTGAGAGTAGTTTATGTTGCACTCATGAAAACATAAGGATATTGTGATGAAGTGCATAAAGATATGCTAGGACATATCTGAAACTGTTTTATTGATTGGAATGCTATGATACATGCATTTTTATTTTATGTGATGAATAATATAATTGTTATGTATGTCATGTGTAGAAAGAAATTGAAACTGCTGGGAAAGACAATTACCAATGGTAGAAAGCCTCAAAGTAGAGGATGAATGCGAGAAGGTTGTTGTTGAAAGATTGTTGAGGGTACCTTGGGAGCCCCATGAAGCACTATTGATGAGGTAAAAATCATAAAAAATGGTGATAACAGCCAAATCAGGTATAAAAATTTTCATTCATGTATGGCATAAGGTATGAAGGGATTTGGTAAAAATCCCTTTTGAAAATATTTCATTATTTTACTGATATGCGAATAATTTTGAGTGGCTATTGTATGCCATTGCTACCCAAGCAGGGTAAGATTCAAGAAAGAAGAATATGAATAATAGAGAGAGGAAGTCTATGCTAGTCAAGGATTAGTTATAATCCTTGCAATAAAATGCATGAGTAAGGAGTACCATGGGTACAATGACCAATCTAGGGAGATTGGGAATAAAGGGGCTCATAGTTAGCACATTGCATGGATTGCATTGAGGAAATGTATGTTTGCATAAGAGGGAAGGTAATGGATTTCCCATTAAGGAAGGAGGACATTCCAATACTCTACTTTAATTGTAGAGGTGTTAAAGAAAATATAATTTTGGGTGGCCATGAGTGTTGGCACTCTAGTTACTAATGAAGGAAGAATGCTTGGGTGCATTCAAGAGAAACTTTTAGTTTCATATGTGTTGATTTGGGATCATGATCAACCTATAGTAGGAAGCACAATCCTGTTGCAATAATGAACAAGAATGAATAAGCCATATGGTGAATAGGTTGGTTGAGATCCAACACACCATGGAAAAGTTCTTGTCATAAAGTGTGGAAAACTGGAAATCAATGCAAGGGTGCATTGGGTATGAATGTGGCCATAAATATTGACACATTGATTAAAGTCATTTGATATTTGAATTACATTTGGAAAATTTAGTATGTTGAAAGGATGCATACATAAATAATGATACTTCCTTTTTGTTTGTACCCTTGAATAGATGAAAATGACTTGGACTGTTAGTATGCATAGTTTTGAAAATATAAAGTGCATGAAAACTAACAATTTGTTTGGTTGAGGAATGTTGAAATTGAAGGAAGAAAAGGGTCATGGATATGGAAGTGTTGTAAGCCCATAAGGAAGACCAATTTCTTGTTGAGCCAAATTTCAAGGAATAGTATTTCCTTTTTGAGAAAACGAATTTGATTGTTAGTATGCACAGTTTTGAAATTGTTTGTGAGCCACTACAAGTGTGCAATGAAAATATAATGTGCATGAAAACTAACAATTTGTTTGGTTGAGGAATGTTGAAATTGCAAGAAGAAAAGGGTCTTGGATATGGAAGTGTTGTAAGCCCATAAGGAAGACCAATTTCCTACTGAGCCAAACTGCTATGGGAATGAAAGTCCCATACTGGTGAATCTGGTTCCTATGCGAAACGGATCTAAAAATAAATGTGGAATTTGGAAATTTGTGGGTGACATATTTGTAAGAAAATGATGAATTTGAAATTGAGGATAACATCTCATAATTGATTTATACCTGTGATACAAGTGAGACAAAAAATATTTGTCTAGAGAGGAAAGATGAAGGATTTCAAGCTGCAAAGCATGAAAGAGGCTACCATTGAGACATGAGAACCCCGTGGTAAGCCATGATCACCCAAGAATATGTTGTGTTGTGGTAACACAAGCCAAAGGGATGCCTTGGAAGAGAAGGTCTGAGGGACTCCTTGACTGTAAGGCTCAATGAAGTATTAGAAATATTCCTGTGCGAGAAATCCTTGGCAAGGAAATATGGATCACATGAGGGACTGTATAATAGAGAAGGGGATGCTTGAGCCTGGGCCTGGAGGGTGAGTGACCGCAAGGAAGAGGAGACTTTGATAATTCTCATAAACTATTGATTGGGATCATGCACACAATGGATATTTCAAGGAAAAATAGTGAGCTAAGATAACAAGAAAACCATATGGATACAAATCCATGAACTACACAGATAAGTGTTGTGCTATATTATGAAATATTTTCTATTGAATTTTGAAAAATAGTAAGATGTTTTCGTGTGAAATTGTGATTAATATGATTTTTGTCCAAAATTATTGAAGGCAGGGGACGAAGGTCGAGGGTCTGGAAAGGACCTGAAGAAATATGATCAATATTTCTGAAGTAGTTGAATGAAAAAGGCATGACATGTGTTATTGAGAAAGAACACCAAGGACAATGTTCCTTTTTAAGGGGGAGGGGATTGTAATACCCGTGTTTCCCCCAACTTGTAATTAATCATTACTTATGATTACCATTCTATGGCATGTGAACAAATTAAATGCATTATTGTTTATATTTCTAAAAAACTAACTATGGGGGTGAAGCATTGAAGTAATGACCATGATAACACTAGAGGAAAGAGTGAGGAAACTGTATAGAGGGTTCATTATGTCAAATGACCCAAATTCTCCTTGCTAAAATAATAAGACTCATCTTGATCCCAAAGAAAAATCAGTTAATGAAAGAAGTATTGGTGGTTGAAAAAACAACTACCCCAATGAAAGGAATCATGGAGATTCTGGCCGAGGAGACAAAAAAAAATCTTCCTGAAGTACCACAGAGTGAAGTTTTCCTACAGGGCCAGATTGACTTGAGTTCCTTCTGACAAAAGGAACAAGACAGGTCCAGAAACTCCCTAGGGAAAAAGGAGAGGGCATGTAAGAGAAGAACGATTGAGAGAAAGAAGGGATAATATGCCATTCAGAAAGAGAAAGAGTGCATGAAGGCTCTCCAACTAAGAATAAGAACTGAAGGATTAAGATGTTCTGGTTACTGGAGAGAACCAAAGGAGGAATTTTATCTATGAAGAAGAAAATCCTTGAACGAAATTCACTAGAACATGCAATAAAAATATTAGAGAACTCGTGGAAGAGTTATGAACTGGAGCATAGAAGACTCGAAACCCAGAATAGAGAAAAAGAGGGTTGGGTACTTGGTTTTGGATGGAAAGAAATTGATGCTAGAAGGAGAGGGCATTGAGGGACAGTGTAGTTGTAAAGGGACTCTCTTGCACAAAGGAAATCTAGTTGGGAAGGAATCTGATAAACCCTGTGGAGGACCTGAGCTCAGTGGGGAAGAAGGGATACTTCTATTGCTTCTAAATAGGTGGAGGAGAGTAACCCCCCTGATACCGTTCCTGATTTTGGAAAGAGAACCCATAAAATCTTGCTTGAGAAGAAGGTCATGATCTTGATGCTGAGAGAGCACCTGATAAACATCACAAATGTTTTGACAGAGAGAGGATCTCTAATAAATTTTCAGAAGTTTCCCTAGTGATATCATGGCTTGGCACAAGGGTGGCCAGAGTGCTAAGAGTGAATACCTCTGAGCATATGGTTGAGTGGAGAGGCAAACATCCATAGTCAGTTGACTAGCTGCAACTTGTAATAGATATGTATTCTCATACCTTGTGAAATTGAACTATAGCTGTAAATTAAGGTTGAATATCCTATGAATGTTTTAGGGATGTGCATACTTGTTTGATGATTAGATTATTTTTCTTTATTTTGCTTGATTATGTATTTAATAAATTAAGTAACTATATGGTTTGAACATGATTTGTACACACAAATGCTTGATCCCCCTATAGTGGCTCAAATTAAAGGAAATAAACTGTGATTTTGTTGACCATAGGCACAATTTCATGTATGCATGTCTATACTTCCAGTTGTTTTGGGTCTCTTGGAAAAATGGTCTGTTAAGCTCAAGAGAGGTAGTGTGAGGGTACAAAGAGCCCATGAAACTTATGTAGAGGTTAAGAACTCTTTAAGTTCTAAATTCTAGGAGAAGTGCAAGAAGTGCGTCCACACTTCATTCGAAGTGTTTGCAAGATCATAAGGTATAACGCTCATAGAATGTAGAACAAGGCCATAGCCTATGAAAACCATGGTTTAAATCCCTTGTTGAAGGGAATCGAAGTTGTGAAGTACAAAATAATCCATAACAACCGTTGATATGGCTGCAAGGATATATTTGGGCCATTGGATCATACCCAAAAAGGAGCTAAGTTATTTGGGAGTTCGAGAGTCCAGAGATCCAGGGTGAATGAACATTGCAACGTCCTAAATGCGTCAAAGTTTACTTGTCAGACCGAGAACTTGAGGGTTGACCGACAGTTGGCGGTCATTTACCTGTTATCATGGGATTCATCCCCTTGTTAAGCATCTATCCACTTCTCGGTTGTGAAGTAACGCGAGCCGTAGATTTGAGGATATTTAGGATCTCCCCTGACCATTTTTTCTATGTTGTGGTCAGTTCGACGTTGACCACTCCAAGAGAAAAAGGGTGTTAAATGATTGGAATCCTGAATGCTAAACTCATGAATTAATGTGAGTCGTAGATCTGAGGATATTCAAGATCTCCCCTGACTATTGGATCTATGTCATGGTCAGTCCGACGTTGACCACTTTGGGAGTAAAAAGGAAACTAAACAACAAAACCCCCGAATGCCGAAGTCACAAAGCGACGAGGATCACCAATTTGAGGATACTTCGAGACCTCTCTTTTGATCGTTGGATCTATACCGTGGTCAATTCGACACTGACCACTTTGGGAGTAAAAAGGAAACTAAAAAACAAAACCCCTAAACACCAAAGTCGCAAAGTGACGAAGGCCATAGATCTAAGGATCCACATGGACCTATCTCGACCATTCGATAGAGGATATTGGAAGGTTGATTGGAGAGAGTTTGATAATTTGGACCTCTAGGCAATTCTTCTAGTAGGAGAAGCAAGATGTTCCTAAAGACTGTCATCCTAGAGTGATGTGGCATGTTGATGTCACCTAGGGTGACATGGACCCATATTGTGCGTGCCATGTATCATCCTAATTCATGCTTTTCATAGACCTTATGTGCCAAAGACCATATGCGCCAAATGGAAATTGACATGTGTCACCTGTTGATTGGGCCATGTGTCATCTCCATATTTTTCCACATGTCACCCCCTGGTGTGTAGTTGCTTGACCTAATGGATAATGGGACCCTGGGAGTTTGATATTTCAGAACTCTGAGAGGCTTAGGGTGTTAGAACATATGCTCCAATAGGGTCGAAGGTCGGATCTATGTGGAAAGACCTCGATACTTCAGGAGTTTTGGGGGTATGTTTATAACAACATGATGAGGAACCTCGCCCAAGTACGGAGCCATGTGGCAGGATTCTAGGGTTTCGGGACTCTAGAGGATATGTGAGTAGAGAAAAGGGTGTTCAGTGCCAAAGCATCGAACATTGAAATCCCTTAAGCCAATGCATTGAATGAGGGATAATATCAACCGTTATATTTAACAATGGATCGATATCCACCATAAATGCAGTAGTGATAGGGAAATCCAGGACTTTGGGACTTCGGGAATGTTTCAGACATGGACAGGAAGGACAAAGGGTCGAAGGCCTAGTAATTTGCGAAGGCACGAGGAAAATTCCCCGTAACTACCCCTACAGTGGCCATGTCATCACTAAAGGATGAAAAAATTGGTCGAGTTCGTGCTAGGTTGGATGGTATGAATGAGGTGAACCCACGTGGGTGCCACATGGCCTTTGACCAATGATTCCTAAAGAGATTTGGAAGGGCATAACTTCCAATCCAAAGCTTGGATTTGAGCATGGTAAATGTCATTGGAAATCTCTTGATGAGAAGAAGATGATGGAGATCTCGGGAAGAGGATTTGAGATGATTGAGAAAAGTGAAATTTTTATACCTCATCCCTTAAAAATGTACATAGGGGTCAGGTGTGTGACAATCATCATCATCATTATTAGGTTTTTGATGAGTTTTGAGTTGCAAATACTAGTTTTGAGAGTTGTATAGCTATTCTTGATTCAATTTTGGAGATGAGTCTATTTATGATTTGCAACTGAGGGTTAGGTCACAAGCTATGGAGCTTGGTGCGACATTGGTCAACCTCACCTATGCACCAAAATTATGATGTAATTCACTCAATGCACTGATCTGATGAAGATGAATAAATAAGCATAGAATGCCAAATATTTGTGGGCGTAGCCCAGGGGGGGTGAACCACGATAAGATATGGTGTCAATGTGTGGAATGTTGATCTTATGTATTTTATGATGAATGAATAAATGAATATGTTAAGGTTAATTTGTAGCACACACTAGATCAATCATGTTATTTTAATGTTATTTATTCCAATTGGATTGAGATCTGTCTGTGGATGATTTATATATGTTGCATGAGAGATGGAAAAATCGATGCATGATGAAGAAAACATGCAGGATGGAGATGCATGCATTATCTACCAAACATCATGATACAAATTCTACTATGACTTATGTAACAAAGTGTACACCAGGTATGGAGTGCTTGACCAAAGGGAGATGAAAGTATTTAAATAGACTCTGATGAATGACTTTCAATGTCCCTTGCTTTCCGAAGGGCAGGACCTAATGACTTAATTTAGTTTTTTAGCTAAGTGGGATGGACAAGGATATATCTATTTTAGGCCCTGCTACCTCGCGTAACGAAGAAGAATAGGGGTATAGTATAAGTTTTGGAGTGATTATTCCCTTTATGCACATTCCTAGTTACCAAATGAAAGAAAGAGAAGTTTCTTGGGGAGTAACAATGAATATTGAAGTTACTTCACTGGTTAGCTTATCAGGGCGCAGTAAAGGAAACAATTAAGTGTACTAGTTAGCAATTTCATATAATCTTGGGGCGTATGCAGGAAGAGTTTCAAGCAATACTTCGTATAGTAAGAAGTCATTAAAATACTTTTTCCTTCCTTGTTTCTACAGAGTTACCACTTTATTGGTTCAGCTCATCAGTATTCACTTATCAAATTACTTATCTGGTAGGGGGGGACTATTAGTTATCGAAACGATAAGATATATATTTTTTTACATTCTAGAAACAATGACTGCAAAATTACTATGGTCCAACGACTTACTCGAGTGCCCAATCATATGGAGGGAGGATCACTTATTCCACATGGTTAGCTAAAAACCTTATGAACCCATGTGATATTTCTATTTCTACAGTTATAACACCGCTCTCCATACTCGCTTTAAATTTCATTCATAGCTATGGGCTAGCTACATGTTTTAGCGCTTCGTTCGTATGACCCAACGAACCCACCTTTCCCATTCACTCGCTTCCCCATCACAACCATAATTACGTATATAATAGGAGGAGCGAGCTCTACTTATGAATAGGGATGGAGAGGGTAATTATTCAAAAAGACATCGACCTTTCAACCTTTAGGCACTCCATCCATTCCATTTATGCGACACACCCTTTTAGATAGCTTGGGGAGAGAACCCCTATAGATATAAGGATTTATGTCCTACAAGAAAAACATTGTGTGCTTTGTCATTTCTGCCCCTCAATTATTCAGTTTTTGGGAGGGAGAGAAATAGGGAAGGATGAATGGTAGATCTTAGATCAATTGGGAATAGAAAGTACCCTAATAATGGTGGGATAGCTCCAGCATGATAAGTAAGGGAATAATCATACTTACCCTTTTAGCTTGACCAAGAACACCTATATTTCACAATATTTCTTTCCTATTAGTGAGAAATAAATCTAGGTGGTAGGGAATAATTAGAGAGGGAGAGAGCTAACCTTGATTTAGAAAGAATTACCTTAATAAATTAAGGTGGGATTATTCCCAGTGAGTAAAGTAATAATTGGAAATGAAGGAAGGAGGAACCAACCATGCTGGATTTTGTATCGATCGAACTAGAGCTATTACTTCTCATTAATACTCACCCATGGCCGACTACAACTCTACCACCACTCCCTCACCTCTGGAAATATAAGCACACCATAGATGGATACTTGGGTAGGCACCTTGACCAAATCTCTTTTCGCCCACCACACCCAGCTCCCAACAGTATCAGATGAGTTGTTCCTTGGCCTCCTTTCAATATGATATAAGATTGGTTGATACCTAAGGGAAGGGAACCACCTAATAGTTGCTCATATCAAATAAAGGGGGTTGTTTCTAAGAACCTCATTAGGGTGGTGGAGACAAGAATCTCGCTCTTACGGGTGTTACCATCCTTCTTATATATAGAATACTCAAAAGACATGCAGTCCTGCTTTGGGGAATACATTGAGAGACCACCCACATATAGGATCAGAGCACTAGAACGAGATATGTGAGAACCAATGATGAACCTGACCTATATGTATATAGATATCTCTAAAAATAGATGGCAGGGTGAGCCAACTACTGGCCAGGGTGGTGAAAATATTGGAAGCTTCTATGAGTAATGAGACCCTTGTCCTTCGTTCTCTGTGCTCATCTCAGGTTAGTAGAGGAAAGTAGTGAAACACCACTTTTACACTCAAGGTTATCCCTTACCCTCATGCAGGGTAAGTAATGAAAATCCATGGAGTGGCAAAAAAGAAGGGAATTTACAAGATACCAGATATATAAAATATGCAAAACAGAAATGAAATGCTAGAAATGGCAGAATAACAGTAAAATATCCAGCATAATCTTCACAATACACATAAATGATATACAAAATAGCAATAGAAATAGCACTTTGATTCAGATAGCAATGTTCACAGGCCTCTTCGAGGGGG
>CBVK0101910864.1:0-10844 GCA_900067695.1 Picea abies
TATATATATGATGTAAATAGGCCAAGTTTAGAATAGTTCAAATGTTTTTTGGATTTTGTTTGTTCGTTTGTTTAAAAGAGGTTTTATACACCAATTTAATGTATTGGCTTGGCTATGACCTTAAAAATAAATAATTATTATTATTATTATTATTATTTATATATAAAGTATAAAGATACCAGCCCCACAAAAAATAATATTTAAGTATATTAATGATTGGATAATAAGTAACAGTTCTTTTTAAATAAATAAAAAGTGATTACCATGGTTCCTAGCGATGAGCAGCATGACCATTATTGTTTGATAATAATTTAGAGTTGACTTAGAAAAACCTTATGAACACTTAGTAAACATAGCATGACTTATCACAACAATAGTTGGTATAATGTTTCCTTTCTTTGCAGGTTAAATATGTATGTAATATTAATTCCATATTAATTTATCTTTTAGCCTTGTAATATGAATGATTCATAAACAAAAAAGAAATCAAGGTTAGACTTGTAATGATAAGAACTTATGCAACATTTAGATGACTCGTCATGTTAGATCATTAAATTTCTTAAATGATCAAGTGAATTATTAATAAATGTCACTAAATTATCAATAAAAAGATATATTATTGATAATTTAAAGGGAAAATAATGTAATTATTTTCTTATACATTATTTTCCTTAATTCCTCTCAATCAATTTGTCATAATACAACCAAGCTACACTTATTATTCTTGCTAAACCAAATAATAATTTTGAATGACATAGATGCAGCAATATAATGCAACTTTTAAAGGTTATAATGTTTAAAATTAGTCTTTTATACATCCATATCAAACACACAATTTTAATTTTGCAACATTCACGTGTGATTTATTTTTTTAATCATTTACTATTGTACACGAATTACAATTTTTAATTTAATTCTTAAAATGACTTAATTTATTATAATCATCTATATTAGGTTTACTTATTACACATACCTTTCAGTATATTAGTAGTTTGGGGAATCACATGAATTAGGAGACCATACTACAAGACCAAATATTGTTCACCTTTTTAAGACAAGACCAAATGCAATACACGAGTTAGCCTTAGAGTTTAAATATTTATTGAGATTAAGATATCAACATGTCATTTGAGGGAATTGAATTTGGTTGGGGAGGATAAAAATCATTGCTCTCAAGCACCCAAGATAAACCCAATTGACTGAGCCTGTGAGACTATTATATATTATGAGGAGGGGGTTTTGGGGCACGAGGGGAGTGAGAAAAAATATTCAAAACCTGCAGCTACTGTTGTTGGCTATAATGGCGGGGGTGACTACCAAAACGGACTCTAGAGGGGCTCTACGCTATAATGGCGGGGGTGACTACCAAAACGGACTCTAGAGGGGCTCTACTTAGTTAGCTAGGTTCGACGGGACTCACAATTGATGGAGTCTTGGGAGGTCCTTCTAGAATCATGGGCTATTTCGGTGATACCTTTGGAGGTTTGACAATTTTAACCACTTCATGGCGTTAAAATGGTGTGACCTGTTATTGGGTCTCTCTATTTTGGTGTGTTTTATTTTTGTTTTAGGTGTCAATTGACGGGGCTTTTGGGGGATTAAAACTTAGTTATAGTAGCATTGGGTCTTCAACTAGAGGCTTTGTCATTTTAGTTGGCATCTTTACCAACTTTGGCACCATTTTGGTGGGGTTTTTCCATTGGATTTCTTTCTCAGTGCGCTCCACATGCCATTGGCGTAACCTATATTAAATTTTTGTACAGACCTGTGTTATGACTGCATGTATTTTCGGGCAGGCGGTATTTAACTACTTTTATTATAGGTATTAGCTGAGTCCTTTGGTTAGTGGTTCTCCTCAGTGTTCAAACCTGACCTTCCCTCAGTGGTAGTCAGGTGGCACATATCTGCTTGGTCCAACTACCTCCATGACGAAAGCAGTCGTTAAAGCACTCATGAGTGTGGTCGATGAGGTAGAATGGGAACAGGAAAGCTTGTTTAATGTAACCGACAAGCCTTTAGCTACCCAGCTACTAACACTTAAACCCTCTTATGAGTTTTCGAAGAAAACATTAGAGTCATTTCCCTCCTCCTCTACGTGTAGAGTAGTTGGAGTGAGGCTGAATCCTGAGCATTCTAATCATACAACGATAGGGTGTGCTGTAACAAACGGGGCTTCAAATCTATAGGGTGGTGGAGAGAATTTTCTGGCAGGTCAAAAGAATTTTCCTAAATGACAGTTTAATAAGAAGTCGTGGTTGCCTAATCGGGCACGGTAGAAAATGGTTTTGGGTGATGATTTGGGTCTGGAGGAAGTGGTGGAATTGGCTTTGACTACACTGGTGGGTAGATTCTCATATCGTTCATGTTGTTTCACTCCTTTTCTTAGCTCGATGAAGGCGAACTGGTCACCCTTGTTAGGATATACACCAGAGTTATTTTTTCTCCCACATGACTGGTTTGGTTTTAGATTTCATTCGACAGAGGATGTGGAGAAAATCCTAGGTAGGCTTTGGCCTTTTGATGGTGAGAGATTGATGCTTAAACTATGGAGGATCTCTTTCGATCCAACGTAGGAATATTTCCGTTTTAGACACCTGTGGATTCTTCTCCTAGGGCTTCCGTTAAATTTGTGGAACAAAAGTGCGTTAATGGCCATTGGAAATGCATTGAGACGCTTTATCTGTGTGTATGATAATGCTCTATGTGCACCAGAATGAAAACTAGGTAGGATATTGTTAGAGGTTGATATACATTGTGGACTGTTGGAAACATTGGACATTCAGTGGCGAGATCAGTATTTTTCACAGAGACTCCATTACTTCGGGTTACCATTTCATTGCACCCTCTGTAGAAATACAGGAAAGCTCAGAAACTCTTGTCAGGGCTACGAGGAGGAGGAAGAATTAGAGAATTCTCGACTCTGAAAAATGCCAAGAGTTGATTTTCCAAAATTTGTCTTGGTTGCTCGAGAAGTACCTTTCCCTATATCATTAGACTCTCTGAACGACTCGAGTTCAGACACTCTTACAGGTAAGTTAAACATTCACTGTCCTAGTCTTTTTAATACTCTCACTACTTGGGAAAATCTCGTGTTTGTTGTGTCATCTCTACCTAGGACCGAGTATGTTAGCCCTCCATGTGACCCTACTCCAGCTTCTCTGCTTGTTTCCAAGTCATTAGAGTAGCATTTGACATCTTGGTTGGGTTATGCGCCCTTGACAGATCTCTCCCTTACTTCAGGGGTAGTCAAACCTGCTCATGACTTGGTAAGGGCCCACTCTACTTGTTTGGAACCCAGGGTAAGTCTCTAAGTATCTGTTAATCATTCTATTAATGTGGGGGCTACCTTTCCTAATTCCCATGCAACAAAAGAGATCACAGGAATGAGGGAAGACTTGGGGCGGAACGAGCCCTACGGACCGAGCCCTACTTAATTTCTGGTTATTGAGAGGCTGACCTAGGAAAATGTTTACTTGGGGATACGTTGGAGTCTTTAGTTCCTCCTATTCGAGAGGCCAATACCTCAATGTTTCTTATGACGTATCAAGGTAATAGTATCTTACCCTTGCCGGGCTCTAATAATTTAGTGAACCTTTCTGAAATTCATAATGGGGGAGTAGGATCACGTTATTCATGGTCTAAAGGGATGGGATTTGAGACTTCCCCGATAAAGACGAGAAGTTCCTGAAAGTGGGCTACTCTCTCGATCATTGCACCTATTGTTAATGCTTCTTCTGCTACAGACTTTGGGGCGCTTAGAGGCATGAAAGCCTCTTCTCATGCTAGACCGTGATTTTTTTATCCTTAAATATTCGTGGGGTGGGAGGGACCCTTAAACAAGCCTCCATGTATCCTTAAATATTCGTGGGGTGGGAGGGACCCTTAAACAAGCCTCCATGCACAGATTTTGTTAAAAAGTTAAGCCGGATGTGATATTTTTACAAGAAACACTTGTACATGAGGAAAAAGCTCATCACTTCATGTTGAAATTTGTTCCTAGTTGGTGTACTTGCACGGTCAGTTCTGTTGGAAATTTGGGAGGGCTCCTGGCAACTTGGGACCCAAATAAGTTCATGTTCGTGCCCTCATTGTGTAACGGGGGTATTATGCTTAAAGGCATCTCACTTGAAAACAAACAGGATATTTTTTTTTTAAATGTTTATGGGCCCTGTGTTGAGAGAAAGATATTTTGGGATCGGGTGGCTCTGAGGGGTTTACTAGACTCGAAGAATATGATTCTTGCAAGTGACTTAAATTTTACCTTAGGAGATGATGAAGTCTGGGAGGCGGCAACACAGTTGGACAAACTTGTTGTTTATTTCAAGAGTACGATGTTGGAACATCATTTGATTGACTTGGTATCGATTGAGACTGTTCTGACCTGGAGGAATGGTAGAAGTGGCAGGGACATTATTTCAAAGCGTTTGGATCGATTAATTGTCTCGAAAAGCCTACTAAATGATGTGGGTAGTTTTCGGTCTTGGGTGGATCTTCCTTTTGTCTCGGATCATGCATCGGTGGCAGTTCAGTTCGACTTTCAACTTTTTCCGATGGCATATCCTTTTAAATTAAATCCTTCTTGGTTGAATGAGGCGGATTTTGCGCCTATTGTTTGCGATGTTTGGCGGGATCCATAATTTTTAGTGGAAACAGATGTTCAGATTAGGTTTGTTTGGAAGATGGAAGTCTTAAAAGCTTGGCTCCAATCTTGGGCACAGATTAGATGATCTGAACAACAAAAAAGACTATCCTCTCTTGAAGAGGAGATTGGGGCTACTCTTTCAAATTTACCAAGATCAGGGCTTTACCCTTTCAATGTCTGCAAATTGAAGTCTTTGGAGATAGAATGCAACCATCTTCTACTCATTGAGGAAGAACATTGGTGAAAAACAAGTCGTGTAGTTTGGTTAAAGTGTAGCGATCGGAATACTAAGTACTTTCATAAATTAGCTAGCGCGAAGAGGAATCAAAAACATCTATGGGATATCTGGGATGATCTAGGGAAGGAACATAGAGGACAAGAAGCTCTTAAGACTGAGGCAAACAAATATTTCAAGAAATTATTTACTAAGGATCCCCATATCTCACCTACGGATCAATTGAATCTTGTTCAATTGTTTCCTCATTTTATGTCCGCCAAGGATTGTACTCTCATTGATAGACAGGTCATTAAACAAGAAATTTTGGAAATATTGAAACTCTTTGCAGTTGACAAAATTCCAGGCCTAGACGGGTGGACAATTGATTTTTATATGAAATTTTTTTATGTTGTGGGTGATGACCTAGTGGACTTAGTTGAAGACACAAGGACTAGAGGGAGGATCAAAAGTTCCTTAAATTCTACATTGTTGGTGCTAATCCCAAAGGAGAATAATCCTTAGACCTTTGGGGATTATAGACCAATCGCACTTTGCAATCTATGCTACAAGATTATTTCTAAGGTTATTGCAAATAGGATAAAACCAATTCTTTCGAGGGAGATTTCATGTGAACAACTTGGGTTCTTAAAGGGTAGGAAAATTTTGGATGCCATTGGTATAGTGCAAGAATGTATTCATAGTATTAAAGTTAGAAAAAGAAATCCATGATTCTCAAGATGGATCTTAGGAAAGCATATGACTGTGTCAATTGGGATTTCCTTTGCATGATACTTATTCAAATGGGTTTCAGTGTTCATTCTATAAATGGGATAAGGAGTTGTGTGGTTATCTCCTCATTTTCAGTACTGATCAATGGGGAGGACTCTGCTTCATTCACTAGCGAACGGGGATTATGCCAAGGTTTCCCTCTCTTGCCATTGCTCTTCATTCTTGTTATGGAAAGCATCAGTCTCCTTTTAAAAAAGGGATAAGTGGATGGCAATTTAACAGCGGTTAAGGTTTCCAGGATTATAAAAATTCTTCATATTATATTTTTTGATGATGTTATTATCATGTCTAAGGATTCTTTGGATGAATGGGAGGTGATAAAATCATTGTTGGATATGTTCTGTCGTGCTTTGGGATTAAAAATTAGTCCACAAAAATCGACATTTCATTTCTCTAGGATCCATGGAGTAATTATGGAGCAATTCAGGACTTTGTTTTCATATAATTTTGTGGATATGTTTATGGTTTCTCATTACTTAGGGTACTTTCTAAAAGCAGAGAAGAGTACCTTTGAAGATTGGAGATGGCTAATTGAAAATTTGAAAAAAGGATCAAATAGTGGTGCAATCTATGGCTGACACTTGGTTGAAGATTTACACTTGCTAAATCGGTTCTTGAAACTCAATTTGTCTACTAGATGGCCCTGGTGGTAGTTCCAGTCTTTGTCCTCTCTAGGATCTGTATGCTTATCTTTGAATTCCTCTAGTTGGGGGGTGGAAAGACTCAGGGAACAAATCTATGTAGCTAGGAGACGATTGCAAAGCCGAAACACTTGGGTGGTTGGGGTCTCCAGAATATTTTCCTTTTCAACCGTGCTCTGGTAGCAAATTCATTGTGGCGTGTTTTGTTTAAGGAAAGTATTTGGCATAAAGTGGTCAAGGATAAATATTCCCCCTATGGCTCTATGGCAACCTGGCTTCAGAGGGCTTTGCCATTTCAATCTGCAGCTTCACGGATTTTGAAAAATTTGCTGAAGTCTTTACCAATCATCACCCGATGGATTAGTTGGGATCCTAGGAATGGCTCCTCGATCTTGATTGGTATGGATAAGATCTTGGGGTTAGGCTACTCTTCTTTATTATCCCCAGAACTTCGTGAGGCTCTAAAGGTGAAAAACATTTATTATCTTTTTCAAGATTCGGCTCAGGCATCTTTGGGTTTTGTTACCAATCAATGGAAATCTAGTGAAGACTTAAAGCTCACCGGAAATCTGGCAGTTGAATGGTTTGGTTACTATAAGGCTCTCATTCTATCGGGGATTCAACTTCAAACTAAAGAGGAATCACTGATTTGGACAAGTGGTGATCTTTCATGATTTATCATTGTCAAAAACGTATACAATGCTTTGGAAAAGGATTATTGGTTGACTCCTATTACAGGATGGCGAAGACAACTATGGACATGGGATCTAGCACACAAGTTAAAACTTTTTTTTATGGCTGGCGCTGGAGACTAAAATTATTACCTGGGAAAATATTAGAAAGAGGGGATGGGAAGGACAAAGTATTTGTTCCTTATGTTTTAGTGATGAGGAGACTATTACACATATGTTTATAAACTGTACCTTCTCTCAAAATGTTTGGTCTACTCCATCTACTGTCTACAAACTTAATACCATTTGGGGAGGCAGATCCTTAACACAGTGTTTTGAAACTTGGCTTTCGATGGAGAAAGCTTAGAGGACTCTTCCTGCATTGACTTGCTGGTTTTTGTGGTTGGCTAGGAACAAGTGCATTTTTGAATCCTGAACACCCACTGTTCTGGATGTTGTGTACTAGATCCGAGGCTTGTTGGATGCTACCAGGGCCCAAACTCCTCTTTCCCATTTTCCTAAAAGGAGAAAAAAACCTCCTGATCTTACCATGCAAAACATATGTTGGTTTGATGGAGCTTTGCAAAACAATGGTACACTTTGTGGAGCTGGAGGTATCATTAGGACAGGGGGGAATACATTCTATAGGTGGACTTTAAATTGTGGGATAGGTACAAATACCAGGGCATAACTTCTCGGTGTCTGGGCAAGCTTATCTTTAGCACACAGACTTGGTATTGATCAACTTTAGGTATTAGGGGATTCAAAGATAATGGTGGAGTGGTTAAATCATAAATGTAATCTTTATGTTTCATCACTCTTGGTCTGGATGGAGAAGATAAGGATCCTTGTTACACTCTTCACTGATATCAAATTTGAGCATATTTATAGGGAAGAGAACGTGGATGCAGATTCACTCTCAAAAAAATCCCTCTAGGTTCCGGAAGGGAGGATCCACTTCAACAAATGGAAGGACGGCCAGGAGGGCCCCCCACTTACACTGTGACTTTATTTATGATATCGCTAGTCCATGGGGACATCTTTGGTTTCTTGGCTTTTGTTGATTATCAATGGTACTTTTTGTAATCTAGACATTAGTTTTTTTTTGGACTGTCCAAAGCAATACACTTGCATATTTTGGACTGTTTACAAAGGGATAGAGGAAGATTAGTAGAATATCTGTGTACTCTTTTGGACTTTGTAGTGAAACATAGTAGGGTATTTTGAAGGTGGATTCTATCCATAGTTGAATGCCACTCTTGGACAATGTAGATTGAACTCATGTACTCTCTTATGAGAACATCATATATTATATATATATTTGAGAAATTTTCTACCGGAAAAAAAAGTGCATATTAAAATATCTCCATAACTTCGCTCAAAACAACCTAAGACAACAATTTAGACATTGGTTATGATAACATTCATTCCTAACATCTCACATTTGATATAATAGGCATAAAACCATTACAAGTTTTTGATCATATACTAAAGGTAAAAAAACCATGTCAGAAATAAAATAAAAGTTTCAATTTGACATGTTACAAAACAAAACATAAACAATAATAGACTATAAAGGGATAACATTGATTCAACCAAGGTCCTGTATAGGAATCCATCCAAAACTAACATCCTAGCTTGTAGATGTTGACCGTCCTTTGATAAAGTTTTTATTTTAGAGTTCAACTCTCAATAAACACGAGTAAACGTGATTTGGTCAAAGAAAGTTGAGGCCTCCTTCAACTGCAAAAGGTCCTGTATAGGAATCCATCCAAAACTAACATCCTAGCTTGTAGATGTTGACCGTCCTTTGATAAAGTTTTTATTTTAGAGTTCAACTCTCAATAAACACGAGTAAACGTGATTTGGTCAAAGAAAGTTGAGGCCTCCTTCAACTGCAAACCCAAATGTTGTAAAGCCACATTATGAAGGTCCTACTCATCCAACTTATAAACAACTTGGAGTCTACGGAGACTTGAAGGTTTCTAGTGACCTTGTCCAATGCCAATTTTAAAAATGTCTTTAAAACCATTATCTCAACAAAATTATTAATTCCTTCCCCAAACCTATTTTGAATTTCATACAATGACTTTTAGAAATGAAATACAAGTGTTATTTATATGATTTACTATAAGTTATTATTACAATTTATGTCTATATAGAGAGATTTTGTTTCACATTGTTGGCACCCAAAGTTTTGGGTTCATTTCGCGCACATGTTCATTCTAAGTTTTGCGTGTGCTTAAGCTATTGCACGGAAAATGACAAGAAGTGAGATCGGACCAAGTTTTGATATTGCATGCCAAGTTTGAATTCTATCAAGCGTGTGTTAGTTCGGGTTTTTGACAGTTGCAATGAAAATAAAAAAAGTTGCATGCTGTAATCAAGATATGAATCATCGAGAAATGTTCTCTAATGATTAATGCCAGTAGCACAAGGAAACATGGAGCTGACAAAAGGCAAGTTAGCGAGGAAGATAAGATTGCCCTGATTCCTAAAGGCTGCATGGAGTACAGGAAGGTGCCAGAAGCGTGTGAGGCAGTTTTTTTGGGTAGAATGAGTGGAGCAGAGTAGAAAGATGCATAACTCCCAATCAAAGAAAACCATAAAAAGGAAGCAACGACATTAGAAATAGAGTTAGATGGTTAGATGATGAAAGAGTGAGACCCTTGCATAGAAGATCCAGTCAATCATAGTGTGTTGAGCTCACTCTGAGCCTTTGTAATGTTGTAATGTTTTTGAATATAAATCTGAGTCCGTCATATATCTGAGATCTAAGAGGATGTGCATTGTATAATGTGTTGTATTTCTGAGGAATTATCTAAAGAAGATATGAAGCTTTGTTTTAGTTTAATATAGTCTACTTAACGAATATTGTGTGTTATGGAATGAAAGGAATAATAAAGATGCGACAATCTTGATCTATTGTGTGTATATCATGTGTTATTTGGATATGTGTGTGTATTATTTTACTTATTAGCACAGTAATTCGTTGGATATGGAATGTATGAATGCCATCCTAGATGGATCCTAGTTTGCTTAATATTTCATCCCTAACACAAGACCTTATGGTCTTTGTGATCCCCTCTGCATCTCAGGTGAGACCTTCCTCAACCTTGGTTGAGTATTGATATGGCAATGCTCTAGGGTTTTTGTTGGTCAACTTTGGATGAACCCTAGGTATAAACTCCCCAACATTAAGAAGGACGCGCAAAAACATGGAATAAAATGACAACAAATGGTTCTGTTGCCAATACTGGTGATCCAGATTATTTTTGGCACGAAATGAGATCGGAGATATAATAAAGAAATGCACAAAGATATCGCATATATTTAATAATATAATAGAAATGTATCAGAGATGAAACCATAAACACAAATATACAGTAATACACGATTTCTATTAACGAAATAAATGTATAGAGACTGTAAAATACAGAGTGAAGGACTCGCTAGAATGGTGGTAGCTTATCTCTGAGAAGAGATGTGACAGCTACTCGCATCCGTGAGAAGATGATTATTACAATGCCAAAATTGCCAAAAACATGTTTTGGGCTAGTTGGAGAAGGTGGGTGGCCACCGATATCCACCTGGATCAACTTGAAAGTATTGTAGGGAATAATGAAGGCAAGGGATGATGTGGTATCCATATTCAGAGGAAATTCAAGACTAGATAACTACAAAAGAGCATGAGCTTTCTCTGCGAGAAACTCAAGGGCCGAGAGTGAATGTGAAGAGATGGAAAGATGACTATCTTTACATTGATATGCATGAGATTTTCTTTGTTGAATTTCCTTGTTTGTTGTATGAATGGATGAAAAGGAAAATTGCTACCAATTCTACCATATGGCCTTTAAAACTAGTGGTTTGGGATCAAGCCATGC